>JAVBJF010000793.1:0-47033 GCA_033439095.1 Pseudococcus viburni | reverse complement strand
GGGGGGTGAAAATAAATTTTTTAAAAATTTCACGTTTTGAATGCTCAAAGTTGAAATTTGGTGGTGAAAGCTCAACTTTCATGATAAGAACAAAAGGAAAGCTATCATTTTTAAAAATTTCTGGGAAAAATTAAAATTTTCAGTGAGAGCCCTTGTTCATTTTTTTTTTTTCATCCTTTTTCAACCAACAAACTTTCAAGATGAGATCTCTAGACGGGGAGGGAGGTAGAGGGGTCCACAATTTTAACCAAACTTTTAAAAAATCAAAAAAGTCAAGTAACATATCGATTACTACTAAATCGAAGACGCTGATTTTGAATATGCACTCAGTTTTTTCATTCGATCCCCCTGAAACCCCCTATTAGCTTACTTGATAGAGTCAAAATTCAAAAAAACCAAAAATAATGTGTGACCTGTCGTTTATTAGGTTTTTGAGGCGCTGAGTTCGAAAATTTGCTTGTTTTTTGGATTTGACCCTTTAGTGACCCTCTAGCCCCCCAATTTGGGAAAAACATGGTGTCCATTCTCTGGAAAACCGGGAAAACTGGGAAAAGTCAGGGAATTTTGGTGGTCTGGAAAAGTCAGGGAAAAGTCAGGGAATTTTGGAATTTTCTCTGAAATTTTTCGAAAATCCCAAAAAAATGTAAATCATTTTAGAAAAATGTTTTTTTTGCTTATTTTATTATAAATTTTTCAAAAAATTTCGCCCTCGCTCCGCTCGGGCCAAATTATTCCATCTTTTATCCAATTATTGTCTTATTCATCATTTTTTGTCGGTCGTAATGTACAATAAAATTGATATTTAAAATGTCTGTCTTTGTCCATTGAATTATGAATTATCCAAAAAAAATTTCCCTCGCTACGCTCGGAGTAATTTACACTCTTTCTTTCTACAGAATTTATTTTTAATCTTAAGTTTTTTGGAAACTTACTTTTTAATGAGCTGTAATGAGAAAGAAATGTCATGATGCCCTTGACCACGATGTTGAAAAAAATGGAGGGAATGGAACAAAAATCGAAATTATTGGCCATGTTTTGGAAAACATGAATGAGGGAAAAGTGGCGAATTGTCAATCTTTTTGAAGATCTTTTTTCGCAAAAATTTTCGCCCCCTCGCTTCGCTTGGGCTCAACACATTATATATTTTCATGAAATGAATTTTTATTTTACCCTTCTCATTCACTTTTTTCCAGTTATTGGTACAAACCTAAAAAATTGCAAGGGATTGCGTGAATTTATAAATTTTGAGACAAGTGTTTTTCCATTTTGGGGGGAAGGGGGAAAAAAAATGAAATGTGAAGAAAAATTTTTTTGAACTTTTAGCCCGGAAAAACAAAATCCGAATTTTAATTCACTCAATTTGGTAAAAACACCCTTGGCATAATTTTTTTCGTTTTTCAAACTTAATTTTGCGTGGAATACTTGGTTTTCCTTTTTATTTCAATTTTTTCTGTGGGAATAATTGTCAAATTTTTGTGGCGAGGGGGAGTTGGATGGGCGGAAAAATTTTCAGAATTGAATTTGAATATTTTTTTTTGACCCGAAGAAGAGCATCTGAAGATCTCGTAAAAAGTATCTAGTGATTTTGAAAAAAAATCGTAAGACCCTATGCATTTTATATCATTTTTATACAAAATTTCGGGATGTAAGTACATCGCGGGAAAAAATTACCCCCCCCCCCCCCTCGTCCCTGGTTTACGAATTTATTATATTTCTAAGGTCTGGAAAAATTCGAAAAATTTCTGGAAAACCTGGAAAAGTCAGGGAAAATCATTTCTGAAATATAGTGGACACCATGAAAAATCATGTTGAGGAACGAAAATATCGTGTAACATATCGATTCTAACTAATTTGAGGGCGTAGAATTCGAAAATCGACTACTTTTTGTTTCCGACCCTTTAAAACCGAAATTTTTTTAAAATACAATTCCGTTTATAATCACCGTGACTGGGAAGAAGGTATTATGAAATAGGGAATGCTAAGGCAAGTAGAAATATGTGGATACCTAAGAGTGGTCTATGTTTAAGTAGTTAGTAGTTGACTATGTTGTAAAGTTATTGGGTTGTTACTGATGAGAAATATACATTTCTCAAGAACTATCAAAACGGTTCGTAATTATTCTAACCCAAGCCCTCGTACATTCCTAATAAAGACGGGTCGTTGGAGGCAAACGGCGGGAAGGGATCGAATCAAAAAGTAAGTCGATATTCGAATTCTACGCCTTCAGATTAGTTAGAATCGATACGTGGCCCTCTTTGCTGTCCTGCTAAGGATGATGGAAAGGCAAGAGGAACCAGTCTTGAGAGGATAAAGACAGAGGAAACCTAGGAACCTACCAATTTCGTGCTGATCCAAGTGATACTCAAATGTGCGTAGGTATTCGGGCTTGATCATCACTCTCCACAAATTTTATTACTTTTCTGGTTTAAAACTTTATTGAACCTTTGAATTCTTAGCCTTATTTCAGATTAAATGATATAATTAATACCTGCTTACTTCTGACTACAAATCATAAATTACTTTGTTTTGATCTTGGTGGCATCGGTAACAGTGAAATATGTCTTCTTCGATGGAGTTAAATACATTTTAAAAAACATCCTGCTGAACAGTATTAAAAAACTGAAATACATGTTAAACTTCCTGCTAGGAAAACATATTTTAGAAGGATAAGAAACCCCTGACAAGGTTGTTCGTTTTGGCGATAATAAAAATGCTATTGAAACAATCATGCCCATTAACCTTTGTACGATTTTTGCGAATGCCGTTATCGACATCATGATGAATCTCCCATGAAATCGTAATGTCACGTAACGATGTAGTACAAATACCTGAAAGAGTGAATTGCGTAATTCATTGCCTTCCGAACATCTCTCGTAAGATAAGTATTGCGGATACGAGATGAAGGTATAGATAGTACAATAACATGATGATACCAGTGTATGAAATTCAATGGTTTGTTTGCGTAATTCCTACTAGTGAACATGGTGTCACCTAGTTCAACGATTTTTTGGATAAGGAGTACACCCACCCCCAAAAAAATCCGTACTTTGGTTGGTAGGTTCCAAGACGCTGAATACGTAAGTTTCTATGAAAAAATGAGTTTTCATTCAGATTAGTATACCTATTTACTTACCGTAATGTGGGGCTACTTTGAATAGAAGCTCATTTTTCATTTATCGCTCCTCGGTGGCCAGAAAAAGAATTTTTTTCCTGAATAAAACAGTGTTACCAGGTAAAAGAATCTCGAATTAAGTTATTTTCACCCCCCCTCCCCCTCTCCATCTAAAGTGTCAATAAATCAATATAACCTGAAAAATAATGTTTAATTTTAAAAATCGAGTTTTGATGATGAAAATCGGAAAATATTTTCAAATAATAGCCCAGAAATTTCCTCTATCAAGAAAATCAAGATACTCAACAAATAGCAACCCCTGCTACAGAGGTTTTTATAACTTTGAATGGTTCTTGTCATTCGATTACCTTGACACAAAGTTGGTGTTTCGCGTGTAATTTGGATTAATTTTTCTAATAATTCGAAAAAACTTGTTTTTTTTTTCAATTCTGAGATTTTTGTCAATTATTTTTCAAAAATATGTCATTTTGATCAATTTTTTTAATAAATCGCCTAAATGTGGGTAATTTTTTTTGAACTTTGGGATTTTGTGTAATTAAGAGATGTTCTTTCAGAAAACATAAGGTTCAAATACGCCAGCCTATCATATAGGGAACGGATTTATATGAAATTGCATGTTTTTCCAAGTCAAAGATGATGGGGTATATGGTCGAAATCGTTCCCTACCAGTTTCCCGAATGGCTGTTTTCCCGAATGTCCATTTTTCCGAATGGAAATATCCCGAATCCCATTTCCTCGAATGGTTTTGTTTCCGAATGAAAACACCCAAAAACAATTTCGATCAATGTTTTTTGGTACCGGCTGGGAATTGTAAGTATATCGCACCTCCAGTGCAATAACAACACATCTCAAAAAAAATGAACTTCTTTATTTTTGATGTAAATTGAAAACTGATCAAAGATGAGCACGTTTCAGGAAAAAATACGAAGGTCAATTTTTTTTGAGATGTGTTGTTATTGCACTAGGGGTGCGATATATGCAGGCTGTCCATTCACTGGAAAACCGGGAAAAGTCAGGGAATTTTGGTGGTCTGGAAAAGTCAGGGAATTTTGGAATTTTCTCTGGAACTTTTCGAAAATCCAAAAAAAGGGTAAATCATTAATTTAGAAAAGTGTTTCTTTGCTTATTTTATTATGAATAGTTTAATAAAATTTCGCCCTCGCTCCGCTCGGGCTAAATTATTACATTTTTTTATCTAATTATGAGGCGTTGTGTGATACGGAACCTTGTGCTGAAAAAAAAATCGGACATGAAATTTGGCTTCGCCTAGAAAACCTATTTTCGATTCGGGATATATCCATTCAGGAAATGGACCCTCGGGAAAACGGCCATTCGGGAAACTGATTCGGGAAAATGGTAGGGAATCGGTCGAAATGTTTGCGAATCAAAAAATTTTCTGTAAAATGAGTCCAATTTGATATTGGATATTTTGCATATTTGAAGCTAAAATGCATATTTTGACAAATTTCAGACGTTTAAAGAGCATATTTCGTCATATTTCGGATATTTTTCACTATTTTCTTGCGTATTTCACAATATTTTGAAAATTCCACTCCGCAATTTTGAATACTTTTTCTCTGTGAATTGAAGCATTTTTCTATCGCGAATAATTTGCGATTTGAATGGTTTTGATAAAATTAAACGGTTTTTGGCTATGTTTTTGGCGATTTCAAGTGTTACCATAAGATTTAGTGTTTAAAGTAGCTCCATACGCGAGACTCCTTTGAACACTTTCTTTTTTAAAAGATACGCCTCAACATGTGAGTGTTTATAAAAAAATATTTTGAAACGCTATCAAAAGAGTGATGAAAATCATATTTTTGAAAGTTGATCACAAAAATGGTAGGAGAGAAATTGTAGACGAAAATGTGAAACTCCGTTCAAAGTAACACTACATTAGGGTAGCTGTAGCTGTCGACTTACTCCCTTCTTTTTTTGAATCAATGAAAATCAATGAAATTTACCGAAACGCAGGAAGGATCGCAGCATGAGGATAAATCAGTGAAAAAATTCTTACTGAAAAGAACACAATGGAAAACCAGTGAAAAATCGCCGAAAAATGAGTAAAATTACTAAAATTTGCTGGAAAATTGGTAAAATTTCACTGGAAATATGTTCATTTCGCCGATTCTTCCGATGCTGCTATTCTGGCTGTTTATCCGTGATTTTTCACGGATTCAAAATGAGAGAGTAAGTATAGATTTAAATTCACTATGCATTTTTAAAACTGCAGAACTGCAGAATTTGTAAGGTTATTAGGATTTTTGATCCATAAATACTTACGTTGGATAGCAAACGGAATGATATAAGCTGTATTTTGTCAACATGTAATACAATTCGGGTACTGTTCGTAATGCGCCAAATGTACTAAATAAGGAAAGCCCTCCATTCCATAGTACGAGAGCTAGACGCAGTTCGTATCGAGGTCTGCTACGCATCCGATACTGTATGGAAAATATTAGAAATAAGTAAATTCCGCAGAAGAAATATACATTCGTGAAATTCTCGCTGAACCATTGTCTGCTTCGTTCCGGCGAGAAATTTTCTTCGAATTTAAAAATACGTGAATATATGGGCGAATCCGATGTAAAATTTGAAGTATCGATAGTAGTCATGTTGCCAGTTTCCTAATTTTATTCGCGAACACAAAATGAAAAGTTTCGCGATATGAGCCGAGTGCTGAGCCCGAATACATATTTGGTTTTTGTTCACGGTGCCTAGCTCTACTTAATTACCTATTAACCTTACTATTTTTTACTTTTGACTCTTATCATTGTTCAACATAATAGTAACTTGGTTGATAACAATTGGTTGAAGAATGAGACCATGAAAAATTCTATTTCCAATGGTGTTGCTTTTTTTCGTTTTCTGTGCACTTTTGGACTTTTGGGCGGTCGCGAGCTTGTTTTCATTTTCCAAGCATGTGATAAATTTGAGATTCATGTACATACCTTGGATTTTGACCAAACTCGGTGGAGTTGTTGGGTCACTACTGGAGACTACCCAAAAAAAATTGAGTCTCCTAGATGGAGTGGGAAGGGAGCTGGGGGTTCCCAAAAGCTAGCTCCTTTTGAAAAACGCGTTTTTCTGTTTTTTTAAGCTAGTGAAAATGGCGTGAGGTTCATGGAACAGCACTAAAAAACTGCGATTTGAGTTTCTACATCTTTCTGAACCATCGCCATCCTT
The DNA here is from genome assembly GCA_033439095.1 of Pseudococcus viburni. Lineage (NCBI taxonomy): Eukaryota > Metazoa > Arthropoda > Insecta > Hemiptera > Pseudococcidae > Pseudococcus > Pseudococcus viburni. Next base: position 40,714 of record JAVBJF010000793.1, on the reverse strand, counting down.
CTCAGATCAAAACTCATTCTGCTACCAGGAGGTCGAAAAGTTTCAGATCACGAAATTCCAATGTTGTGAAATTTTCGCTGGCCCTGAATTAATTATTTTTGCGCCGAGTAATTTCGCCTTTTTTTTTAATTTTTGAAGAAAATTTTGAGAATTTATTCGGTCAGTGTAGCCAACTGCAAATTGTGATATTCAAATTTATGGAATTCGCGTTGATCTGATAATGTAGTAGTCAACTACATATATCTTATCGTTGGAAAACTTCACAATTTTTTTTTTCAATAATCACAAATAAATCATGAAGAAATTTTTTCGCACCAGTGCAGCCAATTGTAAACCATGATACACTGAGACTTTCGAGTTGGGATACCCTCCCTTGTTAGCACAACATACTAACATGGACACCTCACAACCCTCCGCTACCCCCAGGGGAGGGATAAACGTCCACTGAAAACCGGGTTTTCGTGAATATCTCCTCAAATAAGCCTCAAAATTGAAAAGTAGTTATGAACAATCTTGTTCTTCGCGTAATTTCCTATCGGAAGGGTTGTTTTATTTTTCAAAAACACTCACTTCCTTGACCAAAAATTGAGGGTAAAAAACACCTATTTTTCAACAATTTACAGCATTTTTGAAAAAAATCGAAACTTTTGAGAATATCTCCTCAAAAAAGCCTCAAAATGGAAAAATGGTTATGAACATTAATGTTCTACGTGTAATTTCCTATCAAACAGGTTCGTTTTTTTTTCGAAAACACCCGCTTCTTTGCCCAAAAATTAAGGATGAAAAATGCCTATTTTTCCAATATTTACAGTATTTTGGAAATTGGAAATACGAAGCTGAAAATATCGTTTTTGAATCCTTACGACGTAAAGAAATGTTTCGTATCATCAATAATCAGCAATAACATCGCGTTTATAGTACTTTTTCTTTCCACAACTTCAATTTTTTAAATGCAGTATTCAATTTCAATAATCTTCCTTATAATTAACGGTAGGGGTTGAAATTTTTGCGGTGACTTTTTTTGGAATACCGGTACCCTACCAGCATGTATAAAAAAAATACTCATTTTGGGTACTTTTAGCTTCGGTATAATCGGAAGAATAAGACTACTTAATTAATTTAGGCTAATATGACTATATTTCAAGCTCTTGAATTTCTTCAATTTCTCTACCTTTTTTTTAAAAGCTAGATATATTCAATTTTAAAAATTTTCCATTAGTGAATTTTTTTGATTTTAATTTTCTCAAAATTTATCCAACTTTGATTTTTAAAATTTCTTTCGACTTCATATTTTTATTACTTCCTTCTTAGAATTTTCTCTAATTAGGTACTTGTTGAATTGGGAAAAAATTTTAAAACATGAAGTCGAAAATTTCTTCAAAAATTCAAAGTTAAAATGTTTAAAATTATTCGAATTAGGTTTAGAATTGAAAAAAAAACGGTTGGAAAAATAAAGAAATGAAGTTGGAAAAATTTCCAATATCTAGGTAAGTAAGTACTCGAATTTTCGAATTTTTGAAATTTTTTCACGCTGTAGATTTTTTATAATTTAAATCTCTTGACATTTTTCCAACTTTCATTTTTTAAAGTTTTTCTCAATTCCTTACTTTTTAAAATTTCTTACAACTCAAAATTGTTTCGAATAATTTCAAATGAGTGGGCATATCCAATATTATCAGTGAATTCGGTCCTCGCTTTGATTTTCAATCTACTCCCCTCCCCAATGGTGTTTCTAGGTAAAAAAAATTCTGGAAAAATTTTTGACTCCCTCCAACCCTTCCATTTCGAAGCTATGGCCATTTTATTGCACTATTCTCAAGAGTTTTTAATTTCAACGGAAGGGAAGGAAATTTTCTGTTCCTTGGCACAATGTTCCACCTCGTAGAAAAAAGGAGGTATCGAGGGAAAGAGGGGGGGATCAACATTTTTTCTAGAATTTTTTGCATCGAAAGACACAATTGGGGGCGGGAGAAATCAAAAATTCGCTCAAGCGAAGTGAAGACCAGTCGTCGAAAAAATTAAAATTTCGATACTTACTCATTCAATTCTCCATTTAATACATTCATTTTTTACTGTAAATTCTTTTTCTGCCGCTCGTACATTACTCATACTCTTCACTCGCTGTTCCTCAATTTTTTTTTCAATATTGATTTTTTAAAAAATTTTCAACTTTATTTTCAAAATTTCCTTCAACTTAATTATTGGAAGAAAATGTTTAAAATATGAAATTGAAAAAATTTGTTTAAAAACGAAAAATCTGTCAAATTTAGAGAAAATTGAATTTCGAACTTTGAACTTGGAATAAATTTGGACTTGGGTCATCGAAATCCCATTTGCGTCAGAACGATTTATGGAGTAGTGCATGATTTGTTGTATTATTCTCAACTTCGAAATGCAATTGGGGGAGGGGGTGGCTTGAAGTCGATGTATTTATCGGCGGTGGTGGCTACAAAAAATCTGTTTTTTCGGCGGCAGGCGGCGGCACAGGCCTCTAGTCGTGCCACTTTGAAAAGCACATCTTCAATTGTACATAGATCAATATTCAAAAAAGTTATTCCCCACTTAAATATAAAATTTTCAAACATTATAGTTTGACAATTTTTTTACTACTTACTTTGCAGATACGGCAGGGTGACGTCAATGTGAATAATAAGATGAAAAGAATTGTGCAGTTGTACATAGCATTATAATTATTGAAAAATGATACATCGAGTTAATAAAATAGGAATAGGTTCCACCGTTTTAAAAAGTTTTTTCGCTTAAATTTTTATTCTAGAATTCGTCGTTGATCAGAACAATACTGGCATTTCTGGCTCTATGACGCATCCGTTACGGCCTAGAATCTACTTCCCTTTAATTTTGATATTATCAGGAAGAGAAGAATATTTCTTGTTCGATGGACTGAGGTACATTTTATAAAACAATCTACTGAATAGTATTAAATAAGAGAAATACATACATCCGCCTAGAACTATATTCTTATAAGAAACTTGGCAAGGTTGATCGTCTAAGCGATAGTAAAATCCTGCTGAAACGATTATGCATCCGATAACCATTTGTAATATTTGCGAGAACGTAATCGATATCATGACGAATTTTGGCACCGAGAAGCTTACGGCTCGTAGAAAATAATACGAGTACATGAACGCATGGATGCTGTAATTCATCGATACAAACCATCTGACGTACGAAGCATTTTCCGCGAATGCCATCCACGTGTAGAGTAATACGGTAACGTGATGGTACCAATGCAGGAAAATCAACGGTTGTTTGCGCAATACTATGAACATGGTGTCGCCTAATTCGGGAAGCTTAGATAAAATGAATAACCAGGTCCAAAATTCGGTCGTGTTGATCGGTTCCAGGACACTGAAACGAATAAAACGATGATCAATCGGTATAAGCGAATTGATTGGTAGGTAGGTTGACTGGAAATTGGAAAATCGCTTCGATTTTTTCGTACTTACATTGGATAGCAGACAGAATGGTAGAAACCGTGGTTCGTAACCATGTGATATAATTCCGGTACCGATCGTAATGCTCCCATCGTACTGAATACGGATAGGGCAGCATTCCACAATGCCAATGGTTTTCGAAGTTGGTATCGAGGTTTGTTACGCATCCAAAACTGTATGGAAAATATTAGAAATACGTAAATTCCGGTGAAGGCGAACGAATTCCACACATTTTCGCCCATCCATTTTCTGGCACGTTGAGGAGAATAGTTTTCCTCAAAGGAGAAAGCCCACGAGTGCACGGGTGGGCTTGACGAGAAATTCGCTGTATCGAAAGTAGCCATATTAGCAACGAAACACCGCGTAAATCCGGATCGAAAATTTCAAAATTTTATGCCGAACTGATGACAATTTTTTCTAAAATTGTAACGAAAGCTAGTGCAATATTGGCGGTGGTATCAAACTTTATTTCGTAGTATTGGTTGACCTTCTACGTTTGTGAGTAAGTATCGGTCGAAGGCTTATCGTTCACGAAGGCGACGTCTCTGCTTTCGTATTTCATTGTAAAAGATAAGCGGTTTCTTTCAGGTCATGGTGTGGACGTGTACATATGAAATAATACTTAAGATAATGAAAGCTCGTACTTATTAGTAGTACTTAGTAGCTGGTCTCAATTTCACGAAAAAAACGTGTCCGCTCGACTGAACTGCAAAAAGCAATTTTATGATTGATTCGTGTTTTAGACGTTACAACAAACAAATTTAGCCCGATTGCCTTTTTTTTACCCCTCCCCCTTCCTTTTCGAGGGTCCACCCCTTTCTTAAAAACGCGTGTGCGCCCCTCCATTTGGTTATTAGAAAAAAATTTCCTACAAAAGTTGTTCCCCAACAACTCAGCTACAAATTACTTTCTATGGAAAATCGAATTCGGAGCCACCGGTACCCCTCAAATTTGAAAAAAGTTTTTCAAAAAATCATCAAAATCACGTTTTTTTCATTTATACAGAAAAGTTTCAGAGATGAGTAAAAATTGCAAATAATCAAAAGTATTCAGAATTAAATTTCCTATTCGGTGAGTTATATCACGACTATTTCCGCCCTGCACCCCCTTACAAACGGACCCACCCTCTTACTTGCGTCAAAAATTTTGGTTTTCTAGAAAAATTTTCCATCAAAAATTATTCTTCATCATCTAATCTGCAGTTTCGGTCATTATGAAAATTAATTTTTGAGCAACCCTTACCTCTCAAATTTGAGAAATATCCCTTAAAAATGTATAAAAATTCGTTTTTTTACGTTTTCAATGAAAAGCTTTGAAGATAGATAGAAATTAGGTATACTCATTAATTACTTCTTCATACAGAATTGGAAATTAAAAAGAAATACGTTTTTTTAGGTATGTACTTTTGTCGTCTACCATATCAATTTCAGCTGCTGAAACTTTTCAACTTCTTCTCCCTCTCATTCAATTTATTGCCTTTCGCCTTTCCCTGAGTAATTTCATTGTTGTTGAAAATCCCTATAAAATTGTCTAGGGTGGAAAGCTTCAAGAAAAATTATAAGTTGGTCTAATTTCAATGTGAATACGAAAAAAATTAATTTGACCCGAACGAAGAGGAGGGCGAAAATTTTAGAGAACCTCAAATTCAAGACGCAAAAAACAATGTTTTAGATTAGCAAACTTGAAAAAAAAAGATTAATCGATTTTACTTTCAAATTATTGAAGGAGAAATACAATGAGGCTGAGCGCAGGGAAGAAAAAGCGTTATAAAAATTTGATTTTGAAACATCGAAGATAAGTTTTGAGGAAAAAAAGAAATCTAATAGAATGAAATGAAATAATTTTGAAGAAAAACACAAAAAAAATTAATTTTAGAAGGAGTAAGTTGGAAAACAATAAAGTCGAGTAAAGCGAGGCCAAACTTTTTGAAAAATTTAGATTTGAGAGGCAATTTTAGAGTTGGATTGTGATTTCTGGAAAGGAACGTTTTCTTTCAAAATTTTACTTTTTTAAAATTAAAGGGTATGGACGGATAAGGGGTGAATTTGGCCCCCGGCGCTTTTGGGCTTCTAAACACCTCAAGTCGTGTATATTGACTAGAAATAATTTTTCACAAAATTTTGGACCCTTACCCCCCTCTCTTTCGGAGCTATGGCCATTTTATTGCATTATTTTCAAGAATTTTTAATTTCAACGGAACTGAAGGAAATTTTCTGTTCTTTGGCACAAAGTTACATCTGGTAAAGGTGCATTCATGATAATTTTTTCAACAATTTTGGTGCACTCCTTCACGTTTTTTCGGTCATTTGAAGTTTTCAATCGTAAAAAATACCATATAAGCGAAGAGCGACCACCCTGGAAAAATTCCTAAAAAATACGTTTTTTTATGTAGAATTTTACTATGTATTTGGTTTTGGCGATTTCTTTGAACTAAGGGCCGAAAATCGCGAAAAACCGTACAGAAATGTTGTAATTTTAGCAGATTTTTCAAATTTTGAGCGCTTTATACAGAAAGAAGTGACCAAATAAGGAAACCAATTTCAAATTCGTGTTCAGCAGGTCAAAATACCCCGGTAAACACCCTTTTCGTAATAGTTTTGATTAAAATTTCAAAATTCACCTTTCTCACTGATTTTTAATGAAAAAAAAAATGAATTTCGAGACTTCGAGTAAAACGATCGCGAAAAACGTATTTTTCGGGGTATTTTGACCTGCTGAACACGAATATGGATTTGGTTTTTTCATTTCGTCATTTTCTCATGTGTACTACCTCTTTCTTCATCCCCAAGCCCCCATTCACACCCTTTTCTTCTAATTTATGTATATTTCAACGTCTTCGCCGAAATCCATCTGCTAAGACGTATTAGAGTTGAGAGTTTTTCAGATAGGGTTTCATTTTTGCCACTTTTTTAATAAATTGATTTTATGGTAGTCCTGGAGTTGAAATCCTCCCATTTAAATTTCCAACTTCCTAATTCTATTAATAGTGATGTTATTGGTCTTAAATACGGTTTTATTTTCGGAAAAAAGGTGTTCTTGTGTTTTTGACCAACAATGCTCCCCCCAATGCTCCCCCCCCTTAGAAAATCAATAATGAATTAATTTTGTACAGCGCAACAACGAGATGCCAAAATGATAATTAGGAATATTTGAAAAAAATCAAGCATCTTCGATGCCCCGCTCCTGTTTTTGTGAAACATTTTTCAATCTCGAATTGTAATGTTGATTCTTGTGGAAAAATTTCAAAAAATTATTGTTCGAGATCTGGGCGCGCAATATTGTAACTCATTGGCACGATTTAATGTCAAAGACATGGAGGATACGTGGAAAATAAATTCACCATCACTCCTCTTGTACGGTTTCTGTAGCTGAAATTGGACTCAAAAAATTTGAAATGGAAAGATTTTGGTTTTCGACTAATTTTAGGTCGTAGAACACGAATATGACAGTAATTATTGTGTATAATAATTTTCTTGCTCGAAAGACCCGATTCAAACTTGAAAATCAGGACGTTTTAGGGAAAAATGACGAAATGAAAAAAACAAACGATTCAAACTTGAAAATCAGGACGTTTTAGGGAAAAATGACGAAATGAAAAAAACAAATCCATATGGTATTTTTTACGATTGAAAACTTCAAATGACCGAAAAAACGTGAAGGAGTGCACCAAAATTGTTGAAAAAATTATCATGAATACACCTCTACCAGATGTAACTTTGTGCCAAAGAACAGAAAATTTCCTTCACTTCCGTTGAAATTAAAAATTCTTGAAAATAATGCAATAAAATGGCCATAGCTCCGAAAGAGAGGGGGGTAGGGGTCCAAAATTTTGTGAAAAATTATTTCTAGTCAATATACACGACTTGAGGTGTTTAGGAGCCCAAAAGCGCCGGGGGCCAAATTCACCCCTTATCCGTCCATACCCTTTGCATACTGTTTTCATTCGAGAAGAATTTGTCAACTTTTCTCATTTGAGACGAATTTTCCAACTTTTTTCATTTGAGACGAATTTTCCAATTTTTCTACTAGCATTGTGCCTGGGAAGTGACTCGCCCCAACTCCTCTCCCCTTGGGTCCGTTTGTAAGGGGGAGCAAGGCGGAAATAGTCGTGATATAACTCACCGAATAGGAAATTAATTTCTGAATACTTTTGGTTATTTACAAATTTTACTCATCTCTGAAACTTTTCTGTATAAATGAAGAAAAAAAAAACGTGATTTTGATAATTTTTTGAAACACTTTTTCCCGAATTCGATTTTCCATGGAAAGTAATTCTGGGGGTGGTAACTCTTAGGGGGGACCTCTTTCGACAAGTTAGGTAATATTGAAAAAATGGTATACGTTGCATATTCGCTCATCTGGCGCTGGAGTGTGCTAGAGAAGTAGAGATGCATACGTAAATACATGTTTTATAAACCTTTTTTTGATCAAATTTTTCATTGTAATTTGTTACTGAAGAAACAAAATAACAATCAATAAAATACCGTTGATCACTTCCGTAATTTTTTCTTACAAAGTTTAAAAATATTCAAAATTGAATTAAACAAATGGCTCTTAGGGAAAGCATTCTATAACGTTGAGGAATATCTAGATGGAGGTGGTACCATGCCTGATACATAGTTAAGTTCCCTTTTGTTAATTAAGTTAATTTAGTACCTAATTACGTTTAACGATGTAAGGTGGTCATGGGCCGCAATTACAAATAAAGAATTGAAATTGAAATTACGATTTCGACCCAGAAAAAACAAAGCGAGCAACAAAATGCAATTAATCATTTCATTTTTACAAAGAAAATCAAGTAAATAAATTTTTTGACTGAAAATAATGAAAATAACGATAAAGACAAAATTATTGATAATTTTGAGGACACATTTTCAATCAAAGATTTTGGATGAAAATGGAAAAAAAACTTCAAAAATATAGATATTTTGGTAAATTAATGTAGGTACTGAATTTATACGCCCAATTTTAATGACGTAACTTTTTTCCTCCGCAGGTCCGATAAAATTAAAAGCAGATAGAAGAAAATGCATCGTTTTTCTCAGGAATCGAAGTGCTGTGGTAAGTTGAAACAAATTTTTAATTTAATAAAAGTATCGAATGTGCGCCCAATTGGTAACTTAATTATAGGTACTATTTTCAACAAAAATTTCCCAACGTCACTTTTCTTTATTCGTTGCTGTAAGCTCGAAAGAAGAAAGAGTAAAATTATAAATTATAATATTTGTGTAACGATGAATCCGTGTAATTGTCGAATGCATGAAAGAGGCAAGATTCTTGCCTAAATGCATGAATTAGGTAATCGCTTGCCTAATTTACAAATGTTTTTAATTCAAAGATTTTCATCATTTTTCCTGTTCAACAGAAAAAAATTCAAGATTCTTCGACATTGAGAGTAAACTTTCAACTACATTTCTAAAATAAAATCGTTGATTAGAAAATTTTTTATGTTAAATGAAAAATATAATGAATGAAGAATTTGCTTTGTCCCACTAAACAAGAATCCAACATTAGTTTCTCAGTTTGATCATTTTTCTTTTCATGTTAACACTCAAAAGAGTCTCCCCGGATAAGATGGGTAAACTCCCCCTAAAGGTCAATCTTGATGTAAAACCAGTGAACATCCAAAAAAAATTTTTTCGCTCGATCCTTTCCCATCCATCTCCAATCACATAGCCGTATGTATAATATGCCCAAAATGCAATGTTTCATTACTTTGGAGAAGGTAGTTTAAAGGGGTTCCAATGTTTATTTTTTAGAATTTGTTTTAAATTCAAAGTGGAAAAAAAATCTGGGAAGATTTTGAAAATTATTGGAAAATATTTTTTGGGGTGGGAAAAGAAATTTTGAAAAATTTGATATTGGAAAAATTAATGAAATATTCATAAAATTTGTTTTTCAAAATCGTTATTATTATTTCCAAGTTGAAGTTTTTTCAATTTCTTCAATAATAGATATTTATTTTCAATATTGTGTATCTATCCAATTTTTAAATTTTTTCAAAAGTAAAGTGAACGAATTTTTGCATTGTGTTCTTTACTTCGAATTCTAATCATCATGGTTCTCACAGGAAAAGTATTCCAATCGACAATAAAATTTTGAACCGAAACAAGAATAAATCTAAACTATCGATATCGTAAAAAATCTAAAACTTCAGATGCTGAAGTTCATTTCTCGAATTTTGATGAATTTTTTAAATTTCAAAGTTAGGTACTTCATTGACCAGCAAAATATAACAATTTGATTTCACCAACAAAAAATACTGAATGCTATAAAACCTATTTTTGACCTCCCAAGTCGATTGGATCCGGTTTTGAGACGTTTTGAAGTCTCCAGAAAATTTTGAAAATCTTCAGTGCGGAAGAAATGTCCATAAAAATTGTTCATTAGCATCTATTATCACGAATTATCTATCCATATTGGTGACCAGTTTGGTTGATGAAAGCATAATTTTCCAAAATTCTTACCTGCTGGGTCAAATTTTATTTGTTTTCAATAAAAGTTTTGTTAAGAAATATTTCGCAAACAGAATCATGAATTTTATCGCGAGTTACTCGTTAGCTAAACGCTAGCTATAAATTTATGGTTCCGTTAGCGATTCGTAAACTGGTTCGCTAACGAATCACTAACGTAATCTTGAATTCTATCGTTAGCGTTTAGCTAACGATTTATCTATTACTCGTTAGCTAAACGCTCGCGATACATTTTTCGATTCCGTTAGCGATTCGTAAACTAACTCGCTAACGAATCGCTAACAGAATCATAAATTTATCGTCAACGTTTAGCTGACGAGTAATAAGGTAACGAATCGCTAACTAAAATAAAACACTGACGAATTAGTAACGAAAACTCAAACGTTTCGTGAACGATTTTTCCCAAAAATCAAGCTATGTTTTAGTTAGCGATTCGTTAACCTTTTTTTTAAAAAAAATCGTTTATATTTTGTCAGTCGGGGTAGTACATATAAAAAATTTTCTAATTGAGATAGCTAGATTTTTTTTCCTTTGAAATGTGGCTAAAAGTTTATTCTCAATGCCGAAGTACTTAAATTTTTTTATTGAACAAGAAAAATGGTAGAAATATTTGAATATTTAAGAAATTCGTAATTTTGGCTAGCAATTGCCTGATTCATGCATTATAGATATGAATCTTGCCTATTTCATGCTTTCAGTAATTACCATACACGGATTCGGTGTAACGTGTAACAAAATGAATTACATTTCAACGATTGGAATGTTCGGGAAAACATACCTAACATTTCAGCTTTTGATTGCTTTTTATGCGAAAATTTTTGACCTCGCTCCGCTCGAGCACAAATTAATTTTTGAAGAATGATTGAAATTCTGGAGAGTGAGGTTTTCAAGGTTTGCGGAGGAACTTTTTTGAATATCGAACCAAAAATAATTGGAATTAAATGAACTTCAGTGATCACTCATTCTTGATTTCTTGTACAGTATAAAATTCTTGGAACCTGAATATTGACATTTGAACAAAATACCTGCAAATGTGAAGATTGTTGATCATTTTTTGATGTTTGGTATCTTTTATGGTGAAATTAGGACACTAAGGTCTTTTTCTGGGGAGAGGGTCAAATAAATTAAATAGGCTGTTTTTATTGCAACGTTCAATTCGTTTGAAAAACAAAAATATCAATTTAAAAAAATGGGCGTGGGTAGGTCTAGGTACCTATGCAATCTAAGCAGGAGCGGCGTGATGATGGGGGGGGGGGGGTATATAACCCCCAGTCAATTTCCAGTCGGCAATTTCGGCAAAATTTCGGAGATTTCAAGTAATTCGGTAAAGTTTTGGAAATTTCTGCAAATTAAAAAAATGTTTGGAAATTTTGTAGCATAAGTAATGAAAAACCGGGCCTTTTAAAATTTCAAGTTTACTGTCCTCTTTCAGAAATCACAATCCAACTCTAAAATTATTTACTCCCCAAATCAAAATTTTTCAAAAATTTCGGCCTCGCTGCGCTCGCCCTTATTGAATTTTTTCTGTCATAAATTCAAAACAGTCCAAATCCCAAAAAATATTTTTTTCGTATATTTCCTCAAAATTATTCCAACAAATTTATTTTTTCTCATTAAAACTCATTTTTGATGCTTGGAAATCAAGTTTTTCAAACAATTCGGCCTCGCTGCGCTCGGCCCTGTTGTATTTTTTCTCGAATAATTTTTGAGTAAAATTGACCGATTTTTTATTCAAGTTGATTAATTTAAAACATTGTTTTTTTGCATTTTGAATTTAAGGTCTTCTACTTAAAATTTTCTCCCTCGCTTCGCTCGGGCCAAATTTATTTCTCTCATGTTCACAATGAAACTATAATCTTATAAATCAAGTAGACTAAGAAAATTTCATAGCTTTTTTCAACTTAGTACATACAATGAAATTACCTACCGAGGGAAAAATTCAGGCACGAGCAGGACTGAGTCATTTATTTTTTCATGTAAGAAATTCTGTTGTTCATGAGCAGGGATGAGCAAGAATAGCTTTTAACAATGGAAATATATTCGAAAACCGAAGGAATAATTTTCAGGCTCGAGCAAGATTAAAAAGTGACCTAATCTCGATCACGATGTTACTTTTCAAGTTTTTGTTACGTTGATCTCTGAAAATTGTGTTTTTTCCTTTCCATGATCCTGTTTCACATTGTTTTTGCTATAATCATTGCAAAAAATTCTCGAATTTTTGAATTATTACTCGGCAATTTTGAGTTTTTTACTCGGAATTTTTGAACTTCATACCCCCCCCCCCCCAAATTTGTCTTCGAACCGGCTCTGAATCTAAGTACTTATTTATCGTGTGTTTTGAACGACGAAGAAAATCAATTACTTTTAACTGAGTGTATCAACATTGTCTACATTTAGTATGTCAGCAATAAATTTTATTATAAAATCTACGTTATTTTTATGCTGTGCTATTCTCATTTTTTTTTTACATTGTCTCGGTAACTATTTAATTATAATACTATGTAATTTAGGAAAAAAATGATCAGATCTGAAAAGTAGCCGTATCTGAGCAGATCTAAATCAGATCTGACCGGTTATAAGCAGGAATGAGGTCAATCTGAAGTAAACTTTTACAGATCTTGGCTCTTTTGATCATACCTGAGGAGAACTTTAATCATTTTAATATCTGAGCTACGATGTCTAACAGTACTGCAGGTCCTACTTCTTGCTTGTGCGTCCTGCTGTCCGGCTTTTATCATGATTTTTTGTCAAAAATGTCATAATGGCTATGTCTTGCTTTTTTCTTCTTTTTTTCCGTAAAATTTTCGATTGATTCTCCTCCTATCTTCAGAATTTTGGAATTACTTCATTTAAATTTTCTTACCTGATGGAAAAGTCGTGTAAAAAGAAAATTTTACCCCTTCCCAAAAATAATCCTGTAATGCTTGGAAAATGTCTTGTTAAATTCCTGATTTTCTTTATGAAATTTCATTGAACACCTTGGACACAGACCAGATCAGATGCGGCCAATTTCGTTACATAGGTAAGTTCTCCTCAGTTGTGATCATTTTTCTCAAAGAGCGAATGAAAGAAACGGAATCTTACAGGCTATGATTATTTTTTATGAATCTTCGTTACAATTATTCTCAAACTTCTTTTTCAACTGATGCCAGAATTCCATTCGTTCTCCGTTTAGAATTTCGTCTTTAACTTCCAACTCTTTATTTATTATCAAATGACTTGGATGTTCAGGAGTTGTAGGCTTCCAATTCACCTTCAATCCTTCGTAATTATTGGGATTGCTATGAACAAAAAATTTAAATTGTATCTTGCGAATACTCTTCACAATCGTAAAATATTTAGATTCACCCATTTGTGAATTGTGATGTCGAAGTATTGAAATTATTATAATTTCGATATCGGTGAATCGATGAACTGAAATATCGATATTTTATCAATAGTTGTTTTCACTTTTCGATGTACTTATCAATAAAATAGGTATATCGATGCCCTTACAATGCTATCACCTTTTTCTTACCTGGTTTTGGCAAATGTGGTCAAAATTCCTGTAAGTTTGTGTATCATTTCTCTATCATCGGGCTGTATGCAGCTTATATTTTCTTCGCCAACTTCTGTATTATAACACCAGTAACTGTAGTCTTCCGCGTGAAAAGATCCTGTGAATTTTAATGGTCATGAACTTATACCTATTTGCACAAACGATACAAACATATTTCTAAAGATTTAAAAAAAACAACCGGTGTGCCTTTCTTTAAATGGTCACTTTTTTCGACAACCTATTTGATTTTCTTAAAAATCACCTATCTCATTAACAGTTTCCAAAGTCTGTGCTGAGGAAATTTTTCAAACAATAGTTGGAGATTGAAATACCGGGAAAAAGTTCAATATTTTCACTATAAAAAATAATACTTGAAAATTATCAAAAATGGCAATTTTGACATCCCAAATATGAAAAAAGTGTACTTCCTTGACGTTTGGGAATAGTAAAAGGCACTTCAAGCATGTATGAAGTATACATGTCTATAATTTTTACTTTGATTAAAATGTATAGGTATGTTTTAGATATAAATTGAAAATAATTATCAAAGGCTTTGGTGCAATAAGGGGGTCATATGGCCTCAGGTGAAACTTTGTCAAAATTCTTACGCCATTCGATTTAGATTGGTAGAAGATGATTTTAGAGCGCATGAGCGAATTTTTATCTCATCCGGGGGGGGGGGGGGGGGCAAAATACACAATTTTCAAGCTAAAAACTTTTAAAAATTCTCTCTCTGCGAGTTTTTAACCGATTTTTTTCAAACTTGACACGTATGTAGAGGGACTAGAGGGGAGTGCTCTGGAATTTTTCCATATTTTTTCAACCACTTTATTGACCTTTAATTTGACTTTGAACATTTCAAATCGTCCTGGGGGAGGGGGCATAGTTTCGGCGCTGTCTCAAAAATTTTTTAAATTTAAATTTCCCAATGTATTTCACATTTCTGAGAATTTTTCCTGATTTTTTCAAGTGGTGGAAAGTGGTCAAATATTCAAAAAACTGATGCAATTGATCATTTTTGTTGCTTAAAATCATTGGGTTTCATCAACTTTTCATTTTTTTCATAGTTTCTTGCTAAAAATAGTATTATTCACTCACTGTGCCCCATTTCGACCTTTATTCATTAATTTCTTACGACTATGATGTTTTGAGCGAATTTATTGTTGTAGTCCAATGTAGTCCCTGCGGTTAGCTCAGGCATACTGCACTTTTTGAACACGAGTTGAAATGTGGTTTTTATATTAGTGTGACCCATAAGGAAATTTTTAAGAAGTAAAGTCATCAAAAATTTCTCTTAGGGGGTGAGCGTGGGAGAGTTTTAGGAGAGATTTAACCCCGATTTTTCCACATAAAAAGGCCGGGGTAAATTTGGTGTCATTTTCATATACTTAATTCGACCCGCTTTAACTCTAATCTGTGATTAGTTTTCCGATCAAACAATTTGTGTCGCAAAAAGTGTCCGATTTTGAGAAAAAATAATTAAAATTGCGATTTTTTCCATCTTGAGACGAGTATTGTTGATGAGTTACTTAGGGTTTGGAACTAGTTTGTAATAGAATCCGAACTTTTTGAATTCGAATTTGTTACCTATTGGTTTCCAGATTAGGAAGTGAAATAACTTCTTGATCGTCGATTTTTGGTGGCGAAAAACAGCAGATTTTCGCTAAAATCGACTCGAATTCGCAATGTCTCATTTTCTCAACCAAATACCTGGAATCAATCCTTTTTTCAAAACTGACACAAAATTGCGATTTTCAATTTTTTCAAACCTATAGAAAGCCAAACCAAGGCTTCTTTAAGTAGGGAGTTCTTCAAGAAAAAATTAGTTAACACCCTGGCGCCGCATAGGATTGTTCCAGGTATTTGGTTGCGGAAATGAGAAATTGCGAATTCGAGTCGATTTTAGCGAAAATCGGATGTTTTTCGCCACCAAAAATTGAATTGCAAATTTTCAAAATCGTCGATGATATTACCTTTCAATGTTTCATTAAAACTTCCTGCTAGCCTGGTTTTCATTGTACATAATTTACCTTCGTACTGAAATTTGTATACATAAACTGATGAAGGTAAATCAGCCGAAATAACGTTGATTAATGTATCGTAAACATCGGATAAGGCAGCGTCGGTTAAAATCTGGAAAAACGAAACAAGATTTCTACATTCTCCAACTTGGGTAAATAGTCCCAAATGGAATAGTAAAATTCGCAGGTACATTGCATAAAGTATCCTGAGGTGCGTTTCCTATTGACTCTCCATCCAGGTAAAAAGTTTCCACTGCTTTTTGTATTTGTTTTAGTTGATCTTCGTTCAATTTTCCTCCCCATCCGCACTCATTTTGATGTATAGCATTGGTGAAATATTTCGATATTGAAAGTTTATAACTTTCTGCGTATGAAAATAGGAAAAGTAAATAGGTACTTATTCGATATCAATACGGGTACGCCTTTTCGATTTGCCTAAATTTAACTTACGAAGGATCGCGAGAGCCATAGCTGCTTCTTTTTCACAGAATCCGATTATTATTGGTACTCGATTCGTTGACGGGATTAGATCTCTCGGCGATACAGGAATTGGCGAATTTTCTCTTGGTTCAACGCTAGGCAAGAGTGGATATGTAGGGAAAACTTGCAGTTTAGACTGGAAAATGATAACTTTACTCATAAGTAAACATCCAGCTGCTCTCTCCAAAATATACATACATTATTTAGGTACTTTTCCGGTCTTGATAAAATGAATGCAGGGAGGTTCAGTTGCTTGTAAAATGTTAGCAGTTTTTTATGGTCTTTTTCCCTATCGTAACCAAAACTTACAGCTTTATCGTAAGCTATTGGGGCACTATCTTCGGAAATGTCGAGAACTGGACTGAAGATATACATACCCATGAGGATTGCCTTGTGGTATAAACCTAGATTGGTTTTTTTGTGAAAGTTGTACATTTAATATTGAATTGATCTACATTGTGGGAGGTTGTGATGATAAGCACCTGTAGTTAAAGGCGATAATAGTAGTAAATGGAGAAGTGCGGCACCGCTACTGCTACCCATTAATGTAACATTTTCTGGATCGCCTCCGAAAACGTGAATGTTTTCTTTTATCCATTTGAGACTGAGTATAACGTCCTTCAACGACTGGTTTCCCGAACAAGATTTCATGTGCAAGTTTAAATGTCCTGTAATCAAAACATTTTACATTTCAGTGGGATATTTCCCCAAATTTGATGCTGTAAATTTCGCGGTTATCCACTATTTACCTAAAACATGCAATCGATATCCAACGCATACGTAAACAATATCGTGATGCATGATGTAATCCGGAGCTCCGTAATACCACGGATCCGGTGAGCCGTGGAAAAATCCTCCAGGATGAATATTCACTATGACTGCTTTCAATGGATCTCCTTTTAATGGTATCTGTTTTAGAACATCGTGTTTCAATCAAAATTTCGCGTTGAATCCGAAAAAATCATCATTTTTGATTTCGACTCCCTTCGGTGGAGTTCTGTCCCCAAACTTGAATTTGAGGGGGAAACTGAAGAATTGACACCATTTAGATGAAACGTAATGGGGATTTTTACGCAAATCAGACAATTGTGGTTGATTAATTTCAACTTGCAGGATACCTTGCCCTTCCCCAAAAAACTTTCAATCTTCTTCCCTCCCACCCCTACCAAATTATAATGAAAACATTAATTTAAAACCAGCGATGCGGCATATCGAAATGGTTTAAAATTTCGCGCTGAGTTCAAAAATGGTAATAATTTTTGAATTTGACCCCCTCGGTGGAGTTTAGCCCTCAAACTACAATCTGAGGGAGGAAAAATGAATAATTGACCTTATAGTGCAATCGCAAACCGTAAAAAAAATGGTTTTTAGTGAAAGAAGGAAGAAAGTTGGTATGATGAGCAACAAGACCAAAAAAAATTTTAGAGAAGGGGAGTCACTTGAAATTCATCATAGGGGGGTATGGTGAGAGGTGGTATTTTGAGGCTTCGCTCCCCCTATGTGCTAAGGTTGAGCAGAGTCGGCGTTCTTGGGATCGATTTCGTATATTTCAACCTCCCTGAACGCGAATATGTCATTATTTTTAAAATCTGATAATTAGAAGTGTCCCAAATTTCGAAAAACCCTCCTAATTTACCAATATTTACGAGAAATATCCCAAAAACGCTGTTTTTTGCCCCTGCACCTCACACAACGGTCAGAAACGAATTTTCAATACGATATTCGGATAGTAGAGGTCAAGCCCAATTTATTAACTCGCATCCGAGCTTCACACGTCTTCAAGGAGAGGAGTAGGAGGTGCCACAATATTCCCAATTTTGAGGGGTTTTCGAGTTTTTTGCAGGTATTTTGAATATTTTTGTCTCTGTACGTAATATAAAGGATTTTAAACCATTTAGATTTCCGGATATGGCAAGTCGACACCTTGACTAATTAATGTAGGCATTTTGTGATGGGCAGGGCCCCTGAAATGGCCTTTTTATGATTAACGGTAGGGATTGTAATTCTTGCGGTGACTTTTTTTGGAATACCCTACGAGCATGTATAAAAAAATTACTTTTCACTGGTATAATTTTGGGTACTTTCAGCTTCGTATTTCCATCATTTCCAAAATTATTGTAAATATTGGAAAAATAGGCGTTTTTCATCCTTAATTTTTGGACAAAGAAGTGGAAGTTTTCGGAAAAAAACGAACCTGTCTGATAGGAAATTACACGTAGAACATGATTGTTAATAACCATTTTTCCATTTTGAGGCTTATTCGAGGAGATATTCACGAAAAACCGGTTTTCAGCAAACATTTCCCCCTCCCCTGGGCGTAGCGGAGGGTTAGGGGTGTTAATTTTAGTATGTTATGCACTCTCTTAATTTGAATCAGTCAAATTGACTGATGAAGTAGAGAAAATCAAGTCACGGATTAATCAGTCAAATTCCACTGATTCCCTTGTTAATCAGTGACATTTTACTGCCAATCAGTGAAAAATTACCGATTCAAATAGTGAATTTTGATTATTGAATCAGTAAAAATTAATTGACTGATTTCAATCAGTCAAAATTTACTGATTTCAATCAGTGAATTTTCATTATTGAATCTGTAAAAATAATGAAAATTCACTGATTGAATCAGTAAATTTTTTCACTGATTCCTACAGTGACTCAATTTTGTCGATTTAAATCAGTCAATTTTGACTGATTCAAATTAAGAGAGTAGTGGACCATTAAGAACGTAAAACGCGAAAAAAAATCAGGATTGAATTTTTGGGGGGTTGGGTACATTTTTTCTCTTATTTTCCTGGACTAGTAATGAAAAAGTAAAACCAAAAGTTAGACCTTTCTACGTGGATCGACTTTTAGTAGGTATGTGTTTTAAGGGTAAAAAATCATTAAAATAACTCGTTGGTCATTGAAAATTGTTTATACCCGTGTGAATAGTCATAAAAATTAAACTACTAAATAATTTACATTATTTTTTAAAAAATCATACATTCCCAAGATCGAGCTCGATTTTTTCCTGTTCAAACATTCGGGTACTTTGGAGAGCTCCAAAATTGTTTAAATAACGATCAATACAGAATTTTATCAACACATTTACTTCGACAGTATCGTTTAGGAGATTTAAATAGGGGATATTTTCTTTCTTAGCCATTTTACTTGAATACGTTTCCGCAAAATTAGCAAAACAGCCGCGAAACTGAAAATCTCATGGGTTTTATTGACGACGTAATTTGAGACAATCTATGGTAGGGAGTGCTACAAAACACACGGGGTGGGGTATATCCACTATAGAATCAAATTCCGTAATTTATTGAAAGAGTGCCTATTAAGTAACTTTAGGTCCTTTTAGTTTGGACGCATTCAATTTTAATATGAATTGAAACAATTACTATTATTTGATTCAATGTAAATAAATTTTTTCAACTGTGAACTTTCATAACTTTTGTTCAGCTCTCAATACAGTTTTCAAACCCAAAATTTTTTCCAGAGAATTTAACGCTAATCATCTTCCTTATCTCAAACACTTCGGTGTTATTTGTTAGGCACCATGGAAAAGTACGAAATCATAAAAAAAATGTACAGTTGAGAAGAACTCGTTTTTGTAATTTAAATCGGATTTTCCAGGGGGTAAATGAAATGTGATAATTAAGCAATGAAAAGAATAAATTGAAAATGTAGAAAGATTTTACATTTCAAACGAAATCGACGAACTCTAATAATCTGAATAATTTTGTCTAAAAAAAAGGAGGCGGATTTTTCACATTTTTGCTTGAATAGTCGAATGAAAATTGACCAAAATTTTGCGAAGTACCGTAATTTCAAACTATTCCGCTGCATCATCTTGGACTTAACGTCGAGTGATAATCCCCCCCCCCCCTCCTCCTCAACACCACCACCTCTATGGCTTCATTAATATCTTGGGAAAGGAGTGGAAAATTTAGGTTGGATTTAAAAGCTTATGCACTGTAGAAAAACTTTGAGTTATGTTTTTCAAAATTTTTGAAAATTTCGCGTTGGTTTTTTGTTTGTTGTGTAAAATCTGGCCAATGTAACCGAGGATATTTTGGAAAAACGTTAAATTATCTACGAGGAGCTTTTCGAGCTCGCTTTAATTACTTATTTTAAAAACTTCAAATTAATCGTTACCTTTGATGTAAAAATATTGTTATACAAGCAGTCTTCTGATCCAGTTATTGTTTTGCGATTCAACGAATATTGTGTACAGCCTTTTCTTTCCACCGTTGCATCCAGAATACTTTTCCAAGGTTTTACTTTTACGGGATCCTATAGTACAATCGATTGACATTACGATCCGTTTCCACCTTTATAATCTCATAATAGGTATTGTTTCTATAGAATTACCTTGTAACGAGCTGGTCCTTCGGTTGATTGTCCATAAGGTACTCCTAGAAAACCGTAATATTCTACTCTAGAAAAAGCTGTTTGGGCCTTAAATCCGCGTATTCTGCCCTCGTTCACTGTGACGATTACTTGTTCCGCCATTCTTGTCGTTGAGAACGAGAACAAAATCGATTTATGAAAACTTTTGAACTCGCATCTTATTTAATTATAATTATAATTATTTTTTTGATAATATAATATAATTTATATTATTTTATATTTACCCGATGAAAAAGTTTTAGATCAAATCTCATATCAAATTATATCTGATTTATTTAGAATTACATCAAATTTTATCTGTTTTGATAAAATTGTATCTCAAAAATGTCCTAATTAAATTATATCTAATTACATCTGGTTTTTCCAGGTGTAATTTGATTAGATTACATCAAACTGAATATATATGTGATCCGTGCAGGGACAGAGTACCTAAAGTTGGAAAACTAAATTTTGTAAAATGGGAAATTTTTTCAATAATTTTTTTTTTCATTTTCAAGTAGTTCATACCTTTACGCATTTGTTACCGGAGTTTCACTTCGAATAACCTATTAGACCACGTCTAAATGGCGTTCAAACCGACTGAAGAAAAGGTACTTAAAGTCGGAACGTTAAAAAAATCGATGTACGCTGCAAAATGCGATCCATGAAATGTGTCACATTTTTGGATACTCGTCAGTCTGTTCAAAAATCTCAAAATCGTATCCGGACCGCGCGAATCATTTCAGTCGTTCAGCGTTCAACTCTTTTTTACGTCTTATCACCAACTGAAAGAGGGAAACTGGAGAGTGATGAAATAAACAATTTCGAATTTCGTTGTCGGTTGTATTATAAACGGTTGAATTTGCTCAAATTATTGAATATTATTCATAATCATGTGCAAATTCGACCGTTTAGAATACAACCGACAACGAAATTCGAAATTGTTTATTTCATCATTCTCCAGTTTCCCTCTTTCAGTTGGTGATAAGACGTAAAAAAGAGTTGAACGCTGAACGACTGAAATGATTCGCGCGGTCCGGATTCTTTTCATCGAAAAGAAGCTATAGGTACTTTTCGTAATTTACGTACACTGAGAAAAATGGAGAATGAAAAATGAATAGAAAGTGTTGCAAAAAATTATAAATTTTATTCAAAAAAAATAAATTTTATCCAAAAAAAATAAATTTTATCCAAAAATAATAAATTTTATCAAAAAAAAATAAAGTTTATCCAAAAATAATAATAGCGGGGCACCATTCGCAAAATTAGCAATTTTTATCAAAAAAAATAATAAAATTTATCACGAAATTTAGTAAAGTTTATTGCATAGAAAATAAAGTTTGTCAATTTTGCGATAAATATTATTATTTTGCAATAAATATTATTATTTTTTGAATAAATTTTACTAGTTTTGTGAATGGTGCCTTTTTATTATTACGTTTAATAAAATTTATTTTTTATTTTTTTGAGTGTAGGTAATAATAAATAATATCCAGATTTCTTTTTGTAAAGCAGTTTTTTTCAAAATTGAACGGATTAAAATAGGAAATTTTTTCATTTTCCTCTCTGCGTAAGTAATTTTCGACGTCAGAAACGAATTTCTCGTAAAATTTTAGTACAATTAAGTAGCTTTGGCAGCTTTTTTGATGATTGATAAGTGCATGAAAAACAGGATTTCTTTTTATAAATATATTTTTTTCAATAATGAACACATCGTAATGGTAAATTTTTCTTTTCTCCTAAGGTAATTTTCGACGTCAGAAACGAATTCCTCGTGAAATTTTAGTTTAGAAAAGTAGTTTTTGCAGCCTTTTTGATGATTGATACATAAAAAACAGGAGTAAAAACTTTGAACGCGTTTTTCTCAGAATTTTTTTTTTGGAATTCAAGAATTTCCTATCTTCAAATGTCTCTACCTCGGCTAAAAATCAATCTTAGATGCTCATCACGATCTGAATATGTTCCTTATGGGCTCCTTTATCATTTTAGCTAAAAAAAACTCATTTTTGAAAATTCCGACTTTAGGTACCTTTTCCCTGCACGGGTCACGTATGATTTGATGTAATTTGATAAAATTAGATTGGGACATTTTTGAGATCTGAGAAAATCTAAAAAATTTTCATCGGGTATTTATTAATAATTTTTCTTTAAAAGTAAAAATAGAATTGTTTAATTTTTTTAAAGGTGTTTTCCCATCATATTTTGCCAGTATAAAAGAGGTATCCCAAATGTGACACACTTTTTTTGATATTCAAAATCGTATATTTTACAAAAATTCAGATGAAAAATTTGTTTATATAAAACGAAGTACTTAATATTGTCAAAATGAATAAAGAAAGATATTAGTTGTATAATTCTTCCAATAACACTTACTTTTATTGGTTTAATGAAATTTTATTCGAAACTTGAAAATGGTACTCCGAATTTGCCACAACTACTCTACGTAAATGGAAAAAATATATTATTTTACTGAAAAATAAAAGTTTGCTCGATAATTTCCCTAGTACACAACTTTATGTAGAATTGTAGATACTAGGTACATACACGTTATATTTACCCTAATTATCGGCTTTTAGGATATAATATATTTCGACAAAATATTGTTTTGTCAAGCAAAGGAAATGTACATATGTATATGTACTGTTGATTATTTTCTTGAACCTAAAATACTGAGTATTTTCAAGGTTTTTTGCGTCGTCATCGACATATGTACGATTTTATACCTATTATTGCGTTTTCAAATGATATCATAGTTTCCAAAACCCCCTTCCTTCCGGGCTCTTTATCTCCTCTGCTGTTGGTCTTACAAAAAAAAATTGTCATACAAAAAATGTTGGAAATTGAGTGTAGAACATAAAAGTACTGAGCTACTTTTGCCGTAAAACCAAATCCTGAGAAGTTATTCGGGAAAACCCATTTTTGAGGGGGTGGAGCCTCCATAAAAAATTTAGCACAGGGTCTAGGGGGTGCGAACTTTTTAGAGGTTAGTCAGGGGACCACCCTCGCCAATTTTTGGTGATAAAATCTTAGCTAGCTAAAAATGTTTTTTTTTCTTAAAATTTGCGCTTATTCGCCTACACTGTACCGTTTTCAAGTTGGCCCTCTTTCTTTCCGCGCAACACGCTTCGTTACACGTGTCAATCCCGATTAGGTAATGTGTCGACGCCTAGCATAGCGTTGTGCCCTTTTTTAATGTGTTCACTTCCTCAGGTTTAGATAACTCCAAAAAATTGAATCAGGAATTGTCAACGATACTTCACTTAATAAAGTTGAACATTTTTCAATTTCGATTCCATCTCCTTCATCTCGATTTGGAATAAAAATAATACCTACCAGAAATTAATTCGCAAGTTTCAAAAACTCACTATCTGCTTATTATGATAAGTTCTCCTCAGATATGGTCTTCAAAGAGCCACTCTCGAAGTCTATCTCATTCAAAATATAATCGTTGCGATTTTAAAATTGAAATGAACGCTCGAATGAAAGAAACGGATGCTTATAGGCTATGATTATTTTTTATACAACTTCGTTACAATTGTTTTAGAACTTCTTTTTCAACTTATGCCAGAATTCTAATCGTTCTCCGTTTAGAATTTCGTTTCCAACTTTCATTTCTTTATTTATTATCAAATGACTTGGATGTCCAGGAGTAGTAGGCTTCCAATTCACCTTCAATGCTTCGTAATCATAAAAATGAAGTGAAATTGAAAAAAAATGTTACTTTTTTACCTACTTTTGGGTTACTTTAGGAATTCTGAAAAGTTACATAATTCTTTCTGTGATAAATTTGAGGAGTCTGTTTCCAGAGTAGCCTATCATCAAATTTTCGAGTTTTGAGTTCGCGATGCCATCTGGTGGTGGACACTGGTTCCCACAAAATGCCGTTGGTCCCATCACTCAAAACGACTCTGAACCGAAGTTATAGCCGTTCAAAAATCGATGACGTCACGCGTCTCGTTTCCAAAATGCAGGGCTGGTAAGTCAGCCTTCAGCTTTAAGCTTTAAGCTGTTAAGCCGATGATTTGTTCAGAAATAAGCCTAAGCTTTATTAAGCTTAAGCGTTATTTTTAAAATTTTAAGTTTTAAGTTTAAGTTTAGTTTTTTTTTTGAGCCTAAAAGTTAGAATTATTGGCTCCATCTTTCCATTTTCATTCAATTTTTACAATTTTTTTTGAACTAAGTATAAACTTTTTTCATCTCTTCCTAACTTTGAAATTTTTTCAAATTGGAATTATTCATCAATTGTTCTTGAAAAAATTTTCTCAATTTCTTTCCAACATAAAATTATTTCAAATTTTAGAATTTTTTCCCATTTTTTTCTCACCTTGAGTTAAAACATTTTTTTCAAACTCAAATTATTTTCAGCCCTGAAATTTTTCTTGAAACATTTTTCTACATTCTTGAAATTTTTTCAATCTGAAATTTCCTTAGATATTTTATCAACTTGTTTTCCAATCGCTTTTCAACTCAAAATTTTTTCCAGTTTACAATTTGTTGACATTTTTTATAAATCTCATTTTTTCGCATACCTACTCATCATTTTTTCATTCTCCAAAAAAATTTCAATAAATGGGAAATAATTTCATGATGTGACTAGGGCAGGCGTGCAACAGGAAACTTTTTTTTTTACATAATACTTTTGAATTCCAGAATTCTGAGTATGAAAAAATATTAGGATTAGATACAAAAATTGAGTTGAAAAAATTTTGAAAAGAAGTTTAAAACTTTAAAGTTTTGGATTGAAAAAATTTTGAGAAAAAATCGGAGTTGAAACAATTTTAAGATAAGAAATCGAGTTTGAAAAAGTTTCAGAATTCGGAAGCAATTTTGGGTTTTAAAATATTTTATTGGAAAAATTTGGTTTGAAGAAATCGAGAAGAAAATTTATCAGCTTGAAAAATTTTAGAGAAAAAAATTTGATTTTTTTTTTCTTCATTATTAATTCAAATACAATCAATTTTCTGATCATAAAAAAAAAAATGTAAAATCGATCTCGTTTCGAGCTTCCCTCGCCTTAAGCTGTAAGCTTTAAGCTAATGATTTTTGGCCGTTCAGCTTTAAGTTTAGGTTTAAGCTTTAAAAAATTTAACTTTAAGCTTTAAGCGTAAGTTTAAGTTTTATTTTTAAAAATTCATTTCAAGTTTTAAGCTTAAGGGCCAGTTTTACAATCTCCTGTTAAATGTTTAGCGCTCTGTTAAGACGATTTAAGGGCCCAGGATTGGCCCGTTAAACATTTTTTCGGTCCGTTAGCAGATAACAGGTGATTGTAAAACTGGCCCTAAGTTTAATTTATTGATTGGCTTACCAGACCTGTCAAAATGGCTTGAAATTCCCATACCTACGAAATTACGTCGCTGTGGTGAATCAGCGCTGCCAATGTTAGTGATTTTTTTCTAAAATGAACTCAGTGACAAATTTAGTGATTTGTCGAAAATTTAGTGATAGTGACTTTTTCAACTAAAATTCATTTCGCTTTCAAAAAAATTAGTAAAAAAGTAATTTTTTCTCTCCTTAAAACTCATTTTCAATTTTTAAAACTCAAATTTTTTAAAAGCTTTAGCCTCGCTACGCTCGGTTTACAGAATTTCATTTTAAAAATTTATAATTTTTCTCTACATTTTTCGTTATCACCTTTCTCGGAACAAGTAGACAGTTTCGTAGGTTTTTTCAACTAAGTACGATAAAATTAGTAATGGATTATTGAAGAAAATGAAAAATTTAGAATACATGTAAATAATGAAGTGAATGAGAGGAGAGGATTCAATTACTTTAAAATCAAGCTCAGTTGGCAAATTTGTGCCATTTACCCCTGCTTCCTCCCTCCTAAAAAAGTCAGCCTGTTTCGTGCTTGAGTAAATTGAATTTCATAAAATCAATTAAGTTCGCTGCAGCAGTCTTCTAAGCACATACATAAAATTTAGTTGGATCGAAGTCTAGGGTAGGTGTAGGTACAATGGTACATAAATATCTGTAGTAAAAAAGTAGCATTATAAGAGGTGCATTTCACTAGCCCCCCCCCACCATCCCATTTGGGGTCAACACATATGCCATTCGTTTGTGCTAAGTTAGTGCTGGTTTGTGCTGAAAACCGAATTGTTAGTGCTGCTCCCTTTCTCGAGATATTGAGGAAACAAAGTGGTGGAGGGCTAATAATTTTCACATTATAGTCGAGCCAACTTAAGAAGGAGAGCGCTCAAAACGAAAAGTTTCTATTTTGTGGCCAAAGGTTTTTATGAATCACTGGTAACTCAAGGCACATCACCATTAAAAACTCATATTAAATTCAAAGTAGAAAAAGTAACTTCACAATAATTAACAAAAAAAATCATCCATTTGTGAAATTATTTCCTATTTCTGACAAAAAAGTACACATTTTGTAAGATTTTGTATAAAAATAGAAATTAAGTAATGTTTTTGATGTATGTATAGTTTCGTTAGAGTGAAGATGCACCTCGAATTTTCAAAGTAAATGAAAAATATTCAGCCACGAAACAGAAACTTTCGTTTTGAGCGCTCTCCTTCTTAAGTTGGCTCGACTATAGGGTTGTGCATATAATTTTTTTTTTTAAAGTCAAGTCGCCATCCCCTAAATTGTTTTTTTAGAGGTAGGTATTACACAGAAAAAAATTCAGTCCGATTAGTGGGAGGAGGGCATCCGTGCCACCCCCCCCCCCGATTTCGACTTCATATCAAAAATAGCACAATTTGTGAAATATTTTTTTTTTGTAAGGAGAAAAGCCGTGACTCGACTATTCGAAAAACTGTAACGTTGACCCCATCACTTAAAACTTTTCTATTTCTATGTCGTGGGGACACGTTTTTCTCAATTATCTCGAAATCACTTTTTTTCTAATAGTCCACTTTGAAAACGGACTCCTCATTTGATCTCGTTGTTGGGGGGGGGGGGGGGGGTGTCAAATTGAGAGGTAGCCACCATGGAGAAAAGTCGCGAATTTCGAATTTTAAAAATCGTTGGATACCCTGATATAGCATTTAGGAATCCAAATTGAAGACAATTTATACGTTTTACGTGCTTATTTTGCAATTTTTATTTTTTTATTTTAGTGTACTTTTTTTTTTATTGTTTTGACTTTTTGATGTACCCACTTATCATTATATTGATACTCTTACAACGCTACCATCTCTTATCTTTTTCTTCGGAAATATTGTATCGATAAGTTATGTGTTTTTCAAAAGGAGAATATTCCAACGGGTTGACTTCAGATTTTGACGAATTTCTTGAAATTCAACATCGTCTCTTGATGCTACATAATATCAAAATTCGATCGAATCAAAGAAAAAAAACTGAAATTTGATATAAATTCTATTTTCGACCTACTCGAATTGATTGGAGGTGATTTTGAGATGTTTCGGAGCCTCCAGGAAATGTTTGAATTTTCGAGTACTTACCTACTGAAAAAATTTTATAAATGTGGTCCAAATGAACTTTAGCAGCTAAAAACGCAAATTACTCATATTAGTGACCTATTTAACCTATTAAAGTACAATTTTTCAAAATTCGTAACTGCCGGTTCAAATTCATGTGTTGTGATGGAAGGAGAGGTCCGTCCCCTTTCGGTCGTATATCTAGGGACTGTTGAGACTGACATCATAATTGAACTGGTGGGCAAATTTTAAATTTTCAAAGTATTTTTTTTACAGCTACAAATTTTATTATTTTCACAATTGTCACAAAACTTCATTTTTTAATAATAAAGTTGATAAATTCATAAAAATTACGTATAATACGTACAAAATGTATGTTTTTTGCCCACCAGTTCATTACTTTTTGATAAAATATGACCTTGGATGACGTAGTTTCAACAGCCCTATATTTTCAGGACTTTCGTTTTGACATTTTTGGTTCCTGGGATCCGTACCAACTATCCTTGAATATTAACTTTTAAAATTGGTGTCAAAGTGGATTGCGATACTTTCACTTGATGAAAATGAAATTTTTTTCAAATTTTGGTTTCACCTCCTCATCCCGAGGATGCGTTGGGATTGTGTTATAGGCACGCGAATATGCATCAGGGTGCGACGCAACGCTACGCTATGCATAGTCTTCAATTACACGTATGAAAAAATCGTAAAAAGTGTAGAGTAGCATCTCGTCGCATACTAGGTACTGTACATTTTTTATGACTTTTTTGCATATTTAATTGAAGGTTGAGTCATTTCAATACGTAATGTAGCGACGCGTAGCGTAACGTCGCGCCCTGATGTGGCACGTCCTCAGGTTTAAATGAGCCAAGAAATTGGAATCTAGAATGGCCAACGATACCTCACTTAATGAAGTTGGAAATTTTTTAATTTCGGTCCCATCTCTTCACCTCGAGAGCCGAGTTTTCGGTTTGGGGTCAAAACAACCCCAGAAATAAATTCACGAGTTGAAAACTCCAAATTTTCTTATGAGTTCGCCTCAGATACGTTCATTTTTTTTTCAAAGGGCCACTCGCAAAATCTTGAATTTCATTCAAAAAACAATGTCGCGATAGAAAAATTATATGAAACACTCGAATGAAAGAAATTAATGCTTACAGGCTATGATTATTTTTTATGCAACTTCGTTACAATTATTCTCAAACTTCTTTTTTAACTTATGCCAGAATTCCAATCGTTCTCCGTTTAAGACTTCGTCTCTAACTTCCATCTTTTCATCTATTATCAAATGACTTGGATGTTCAGGAGTAGTGGGCTTCCAATTTACCTTCAGTCCTTCGTAATCATTAGGATTGCTGCGAACAAAATATTTAAATTGAATCTTGCGAATGATCTTCACAATTTTAGAAATATTTAGATTCGCCCATTTATGATGTCGAAGTATTGATATTATTATTTAATTTCAATAGTTAGATCTATCGGTGAATCGAAAAACTGAAATATCGATGTTCTATCAATGAATTTGAAAAATTTAGAATGTTTACTCTTTCAGCAGCGTTTCTGGTTCATATGCTTATCATTACGAACGGAAAAAATTCGAGAATCGTGAAAATTCAAATAATGTACCTAACCAACTATATCTACGTTTTAGGCTCGTGCTTATTTTGCAATTTTTCGTTGAAATTTTACGTAACGTAACGTAACATTTTTAGATCAAGATAAATAATGAAATGACATTGTGTTTAGGTAGACTTGAAAAAACAAAAAAAAACGTAAATAATCGATTGCGTATTAAAATGCATTGCCATTGTAATAAAAAGTTAATATACAAATAGTTTTTTTTTTAAAAGTGGTTTTAATTCGAATTATTAGCAAGACTGCTGTCTCTCTAAATGGTAACATAATGTAAAGACGTCTAAGATCAGATACGTACCTATATTTTATTCAAAAAAAGGGCTAATTTTGAAGAAAAATATTAAAAAATTATTTTAAAATTTTAAAATAAGAAAAAAATGATTTGAACATATCCATGATTCAAGATTATTACGTCACAGGAAAAGGTGCGTCAATTTTTTTCATTTTTCGATGTACTTATCAATATATCTGTTGTATACCTACTCTTACAATTCTATCACCTGTATCTTACCTGGTTTTGGCAAATGTGGTCAATATCCCTGTAAATTTGTGTATCATATCTCTATCGTCGGGTACAATGAGACCCATATTTCTACCAGCAGTTTCCTCAGAATAACACCAGTAACTGTAATCTGCCGCGTGAAAAGCCCCTGTAAATTTAAATGGTCATATATTATCTATTTGCACAAAATATACAAACATATTCCTGACGAATAAAAAGTCAACCGGTGGTGTGCTTGTCAGTGAAGGGTATCTTTTTTCGTTAACCAAAACACCGGTTTCCTTTAAAAAATTCGAACGAAATTCTCAATTGACAGTCTTGTACTTGTTTATTTTTTGTCAATTTGAGAAACCCTACAGCACTTTGTGACTGTTGATGCCTCTGCAAAAAGTGACATGATATTATAAGCGACAGACAGTACGTATAATCAATTACACAGGTCGACATGGAAAATGCTGTTTGAGTTTTGATGGGTGATTTTCATAGTATTTTTGCGCTGATCACGAGAAAAATAGTGAAGAAATTCCATCACCCAAGGATTTTTCACAATTTGAATTTTCCGTTTAACGGGTTTTCTACTTTTTTTGATAACTTTTGACGCTTCAAGTCGATTTTCTGAGAAAAGGAAGGGTTCTACGAAAAAAATGTGTATAACATAAATTGTAGAGGGTCAAATTTCCTATCTGTGAAGTCCAATTAGTTTTTCCTTAGGAGCCTTAGCTTTCGAGGTATTTTAGCTCAAAGTTCAAAGTTCAACTTTTTATTCAAATTGAAAATATCTCAAAAACTAAGCCTCTTAAGGAAAAACTAATTGGGCTCTTCAAGTAGGAAATTTGACGCGTTAAAATTTATGTTTTATTTATATTTTTCGTAGAGCTCTTCCTTTTCCCAGAAAATCGACTTTAAGGGTCAAAAATTACATCAAAAAGTGTTAAAACAAATGTTTAACGAAAAATCTTCCAATTATGAAAAATTCTGACGTCCTGGAATAATTTTTTCACCATTTTTCTCGTGATCAGCGTGAAAAATAATATAGTAATTATCCATTAAATTTAAAAAAGCATTTTCTTTTTCTTGTTTTAATCACTGTTTTTAGTCCAAAATGTAGCGGAGATTTGAAATTCACGTCTTGTTTCACTGATTTTTCGCGACAATAAAACTAAATTTTGAGATTTAAAGTAAAATGATCGCGAAAAGGGTGTCTATCGGGGTATTTTGACCTGCTGAACATGAATACGGGATTGGTTTTTTTCATTCGATCATTTCTTTCCGTATAAAATGCTCAAAATTTGAAAAAATTTGCCAAAGTAACAACATTTTTTACGGGTTTTCGCAATTTTCGGCCCTTGCGCCACCTCAATCGCCAAAACTGAATACGTGAAGTGAATCTACATCAAAAAACATGTTTTTAGAATAGTTTCAAAAATTAATCGAACTTTGCTGTTAAGGTCTTTTTTACAGTTGAAAATTTCAAATGGCCAAAACCTCATGAAGGAGTGCACCAAAATAATTATCGTAAATAGACCTCTACTAGATGTAACTTTGTGCCAAATAACAGAAAATTTCATTCACTTCCGTTGGAATTGAAAATTCTTGAAAATATGTAATGCAATAAAATGGCCATCCACTACATGAGAAAATGACGTACAAAAAATTTCAGCCCAATCGATGCATGTTAACCCGTCCCTCAAAGCCCATTTTGAAAAATTGATGGAGCGCGCCCGAGCTGATAATATGCCACTACGGCCACGCGGAAACGAAACGCTAAAAATAGCCCTAGTGACCCGGCGACTTAAAATACACGCCAAAGGCATAGAAATGAAGATAGAATGTTCTGGTTTGCGGCATTCGATTCCTTATAAAATTTGGAATCGGAAAAGCTAATTTTCAATTTTTTTGCGTCCCCGGGAGGAAAAGCGCTAGGGTTTTACAAAGTGCAACTGAACAGGAATAATCAAATTATTTGATAAAAATTTTTCAAACTCATTTTTCGAGGGGAAAGAATGAAAATTTAATTCTAGGGGTTATTCAGAGCATCCGAACCCAGTTTTGGGGTCATTTTGACTTCGAACTACCACTAGTACCCAAAGTGGGGGGGGGGGGGGTGAAAAAATATTTCGAAAAATTGAGTGTGGTATCAAAATCCACATTTTTTACTCGCGAAATCCGCTTCCGATTTTACTTTATCAAACCCCCCCCCCAAATGGGTCCATGGGAAGGGGCCCGGTGTCAGGGAAACACCAAAATAAAAACTTTTCATAAGAATCGAGTGTGGTATCAAAATTCACGTGTTTTTTTTTTACCCAGAGAGTTGGTTTCCGATATTTCTTCATCAGAACCCCCAAAATGGGCATTGAGCCCATTGGGGAGGTGTCAGGGAAAGACCAAATCGAAAACTTTTCATATGAATCGAGTGTGGTTTCAAAATTCACGTTTTTTTACCCAGATAGTCCGTTTCTGATGTTACTTTATCAAATGCCCAAAAATGGGCCCATGGGGGAGGTTTCAAGGAAAGGCCAAATCGAAAACTTTTCATAAGAATCGAGTGTGGTATTAAAATTTACGTTTTATTTCAACACCCCACTTCATATTTATGTAAAATTTTCAATTTGGGTCCTCCTCAACACCTTCCCAATGGGCCTATTTTGAGGATTTTAATGAAAGTAAAATCGGAAACGGATTCTCTGAGTAAAAACGTGAATTTTGATACCACACTCGATTCTTATGAAAAGTTTTTATTTTGGTGTTTCCCTGACACCGGGCCCCTTCCCATGGACCCATTTGGGGGGGTTTGATAAAGTAAAATCGGAAGCGGATTTCGCGAGTAAAAAATGTGGATTTTGATACCACACTTAATTTTTCGAAATATTTTTTCACCCCCCCCCCCCCCCACTTTGGGTACTAGTGGTAGTTCGAAGTCAGAATGACCCCAAAACTGGGTTCGGATGCTCTGAATAACCCCTAGAATTAAATTTTCATTCTTTCCCCTCGAAAAATGAGTTTGAAAAATTTTTATCAAATAATTTGATTATTCCTGTTCAGTTGCACTTTGTAAAACCCTAGCGCTTTTCCTCCCGGGGACGCAAAAAAATTGAAAATTAGCTTTTCCGATTCCAAATTTTATAAGGAATCGAATGCCGCAAACCAGAACATTCTATCTTCATTTCTATGCCTTTGGCGTGTATTTTAAGTCGCCGGGTCACTAGGGCTATTTTTAGCGTTTCGTTTCCGCGTGGCCGTAGTGGAATATTATCAGCTCGGGCGCGCTCCATCAATTTTTCAAAATGGGCTTTGAGGGACGGGTTAACATGCATCGATTGGGCTGAAATTTTTTGTACATCATTTTCTCATGTAGTGGCACCAAACTAGGGGGGGGGGGGGTCCCGAAAATAATTCCAACATTTTTTTTCCACCAAGTATAAATAAGGGCCACCCCAAGGCTGTACCCTTTGGTTAAGTTTTCGGCTATTTTTGATCATTAATCATCAGAACAACAGAACAATCACTGATTAGGGTTTCGGTTAATCCCAAAATTCAGATAGGTATATCAATCTTTTTTCAATATGCGAATTACTTTTTTTTCGAAATGTTAGATTCCCAGAAAAAATTAAAAATTGGTGGGAAATTTCAATATAATTAGAAAGTAGTTTCGCATCAAAATTCAAAAATTTGTTTTCATTTGTTTATGTCTGACAATAAAAGCTGCACAAGTTTTGCTAAATAAAAAGCTTTTGAATCATGCATACGATTTAGGAGTTATCAATTGAAATGAATAATCAAATTTGACGGTTTTGTAACTTTTTGATACCTACTTTTTATTCAATATGACAACAAAGCAATTTTCTCATATTATCTATCTCAAATCAAATTTGGTTTTTTGTTTAAAAAAAATTATGTAAAACTGAAAACTTCTAACTTTTTCCATACTCATCTGGTGAAATGCTCGTATGATATTTAAAATGATATTACCTTCCAATGGTTTCTCAAAAGCATCTGCCAGCTTGGCTTTCATCGTACATAATTTGCCGTCGTACCGAAATTTGTATACGTAAACTGATGAAGGTAAATCAGCTGAAATAACGTTGATTAATGTATCGTACACATCGGATAGGGCCGCGTCGCTTATAATCTGCCAATGAAGAAACAAGATGTGAGCCATTCGCACTACACTGTCTAACTTGGGTAAATAGTCCCAAATAGAATAGTAAAATTTGCAGGTACATACATTGCATAAAGTATCCTGAGGTGCGTTTCCTATCGACTCTCCATCCAGGTAAAAATTTTCCACTTCTTTTTGTATTTGTTTTAGTTGATCTTCGTTCAATTTTCGTCCCCATCCCCAGTCGTTTTGATGTATTCCATTGGAGAAACTTTTCGATATAGAACGTTTTAAAGTTCCTGTATATGAGATTGGAAAAATAAATACTAATAGACAAAGTGCACGAAAATGTTTTGTTGAAAAAATTATGATAAATCAAAAATAGACATTAAAAGATGAAGATTAATTTTTTTTTGAAAATTGGTCCATTAGCACTCGCGTAATGATTTTTTGAAAGTACTGGAATTTTCGTTTTGAATATTGAAATAAAAATATTTGGTTGGTGGGCTATTGAAATTGCTAATAAGTATGTGTCGTAATTATTCATTTTCACACGGGAGTCTAAATTATAAACACTGTCATCAATGTCGAAATCTTACTGCATTTTTCCAAATTGCGGAAGTAAACAAAATGCAGATAAATTCTTTTAATTTTATACGATCGGAAGATGAGGCCTTTCCTACAATGTTTTTGTTTTGGAAAATAAGATTTTAACTCTCGGACGTGAACGGGTGGAAAATAAATGTAAACAACCGGAAAACAATCATTTTCCACCCCCTGCAATGACAAATACATGGCCACTAAATGTTTTGTTGATAAATGTTGTTATCAGTTGTTACAAAAATTGTTATGAATCGCAATTTTTTAAATTTATTTTCCTCTCGCATAAAATTAAAACAGCATACGTAACAGAATTGGTAAGTAACTCGATCAACTCGTACGATTTAAGTCACTCGGCTTTGCCTCGCTCCTCAAACTTCGCACTCGTTAATCGGTTACTTTCCGCTTCTGTTACGTAATTTACTATTTTACAATCGCCTCGAACCCCAAAGATATTAAAAAAACGGAATAAGAAATAAAATTTTAAAATGTCGTAAAAATAATTACGCGTGAGTGCGCGCCACGCCGCGAAATTAAAATGAAAATTCCAATTCCCGACGCCATTCACAGCACCAGATTTAGTCACGCCCATGTTTTTCAACGCTACGAGAAAACTCATCTTTCAACAAATCATTACGCGAGTTGTTCTAATGGACCAATTTTCAATTTTTTTAAAAAAATCTTCATCTTTTAATGTCTACTTTCGATTTATTATAATTTTTTCAAGAAAAAAATTTCGTGCAACTTGTCTATTCGATATTGATACGGATACGAGCTTTCGATTTGTACAAAATCAACATACGAATGATCGCTAGAGCCATTGCAGCTTCCCTTTCACAGAATCCGATTATAATTGGTACGCGATTCGTTGAAGGGATTAGATCTTTTGGCGATAAAGGAAGTGGCGAATTTTCTCTTGGTTCGGCGCTTGGCAAGAGTGGAAATGTTGGGAAAACTTGCATTGTAGACTGGAAAATATTAACTTTGTTCATAAATGAACAGCTGCTTTATCCAAAAAATACATCTTCTTTGAAACAGATAGTTTACCTCGCTTAGGTATTGTTCCGGTCTTGATAAAATGAATGCAGGGAGGTTTATTTGCTTGTAAAACGTAAGAAGTTTTTTATGATCTTTTTCCCCATCGTAACCAAAACTTAAAGCTTTATCATAAGCTATTGGGGCACTATCTTCGGAAACTACGAGAACTGGACTGAAGACATATATACCCATGAGGATTGCTTTGTGGTATAAACCTAGATTGGATTTTTTGTGAAATTTATAAATGTAATATTGAATTTATTTACGTCGTGAGAGGTTGTGATGATAAACACCTGTAGCTAAAGGCGATAACAGTAAAAAATGGAGCAGTGCGGAACCGCTACTGCTACCCATTAAGGTCACATTTTCTGGATCGCCTCCGAAAACGTGAATGTTTTCTTTTATCCATTTGAGACTGAGAATAACATCCTTCAACGACTGGTTTCCCGAACAAGATTTCATGTGCAAGTTTAAATGTCCTATAATAAAAACATTTTGCGTTTCAATAAGATTTTCCCCACGACTTCGATTCTATGAATCTCGTGGTTATTCTACATTTACCTAAAATATGCAGTCTGTATCCAATACATACGTAAACAACATCGTGATGCATGATGTAATCTGGAGCTCCATAATACCACGGATCCGGTGAACCGTGGAAAAATCCTCCGGGATGAATATTCACTATGACTGCTTTCAATGGATCTCCTTTTAATGGTATCTGTATAAGAACATCGCGTATCAATTATTATTCGAATGTTGGAATCAAAAACGTGTTTTCAAATGTACACTCTCTGAATTTGAATCAGTCAATTTTTACTGGTTTGAATTCAGAATTGAGTGAAAATGATTGAATGAAATCGTCAGAATCATGTTAATGCCAAATTCACTGTAAAGACTCATCCAGTAAAAAAAAAAAAATACTTCTAACTCAGTGGGGAAAGTACCAAAATTTCAGTAATTTTCACAGATTCAGTCGTAATTTTTTTCATTTTGCGTATTCAACTGGTGTTTTTTCCACTTTTAATGTTTTTCAGTCAATTTTCGCGGGTTGGCAGTGAAAACTAACTGATTGAAATATACAAAACTCAGGGTTTTCATTCTCTGGAAAACCTGGAAAATCGGGAAAAGTCAGGGAAGTTTGGTAATCTGAAAAAGTCAGAGAATTTTGAGATTTTCTCAGGAATTTTTCAATAATACAAAAAAAGGATAAATCATTTATAAAACTGTTTCTTAGCTTATTTTATTATAATGGGTATACGGTATAGCCGGGTAAGAGGTGAATTTGGCCTTGGCTTCGATTTTCGATCTAACTCCCCCAAATGGTGCCCCTTGATGTAAAAAAATCAGGGGAAATTTTTTAACCCCCACCCCTTTCAGAGTTATGGCCATTTTATTGCAATATTTTCAAGAATTTTTAATTTCAACGGAAGTGAAGGAAATTTTTGGTTCTTTGGCACAAAGTTACATCTCGTAGAGGTGTATTTACAATAATTTTTTCAACAATTTTGGTGCACTTCTTCTCGTTTTTTCGGCTATTTGAAATTTTCAATCGTAAAAAAAACCATATTAGCGAAGAGCGACCACTTTTTGAAAATATCCCAAAAACGACCAAAAACGTGTTTTTTAACGTAGATTCACCTCACGTATTCAGTTTCGGCGATTTCGATGCCGCAAGGGCCAAAAATTGTGAAAAACCGAACATAAATGTAGTTATTTTGGCAGATTTTTCAAATTTTGAGCGTTTTATATGGAAAGTAACGGCCATAATGAAGAAACTAATGTCGGATTCATGTTCAGCGGGTCAAAATACCCCGATAAACACCCTTTTCGCGATCATTATTTACTCGAATTCTCAAAATTCGCCATTTGCTCAAAATTTGAAAAATCTGCTAGAATAACAACATTTCTGTTCGGTTTTTCGCAATTTTCGGCCCTTCCGGCATCAAAATCGCCAAAACTGAATTCGTGAGGTAAATCTACGTCAAAAAACACGTTTTTGGTCGTTTTTGGGATATTTCCAAAAAGTGGTCGCTCTTCGCTAATATGGTGTTTTATACGATTGAAAACTTCAAATAGCCGAAAAAACGTGAAGAAATACACCAAAATTGTTGAAAAAATTATCGTAAATATACCACTACGAGTTGTAACTTTGTGCCAAACGTGCCAAAGAACCAAAAATTTCCTTTACTTCCGTTGAAATTAAAATTTTTGAAAATATTACAATAAAATGGCCATAACTCCGAAAGGGGTGGGGTGAGGGGTCAAAAATTTTTCCAGATTTTTTTTACATCAAGGGGTACCATTTGGGGGAGTTAGATCGAAAATCGAAGCCAGGACCTAATTCACCTCTTACCCGGCTATACCCTTTTTCAAATAAATTCGCCTTCGCTCCTTTCGGACTAAATTATTACATCTTTTATCCGATTTTTTTATTCATAATTTTTTATTGACCCTAATGTGCAATAAAATGGACATTGAAAAAGCATGTCTTTGTCCATTAAGAGGGTGCTCTACGCTTTGCGGGAATTAATTCTGGCCTATCTTCAACTTACAAGGCGAAACTCGAATTTTCGTTTTTTTGGATTATAACGTGATAAAATGATGAAACAACGAACGAATATTATTTTAGAACGTAGAAAGAAGAAAATAAAAGCATTTGGAAGTTTCAATTGTCATTATAATTATTTTTATTGAACTTGAAAGAAACGCAAGATTTGATGACGGTTTTTACAAGATTTTTCGGGGACTATTGAATCAAATTTGATGAAATTTGGATATGTGGTGTAAAATAACATTTCTGATAGGCTGAAAGAGCCCTTTTTCCATTTTTCTCAAAATTTCGAAAAATATTTCAATTTTAATTTTTTTCAATTAAAATCAAAAAAAGGGCTCTTTTAGCCTGTCAGGAATGCTTTTTTATATAACATATTAAAATTTCAACAAATTTTATTCAGTAGTCCCAGAGAATTCTTGTAAAAACCGTCATCAAATTTTACATTTTTTCTAAGTTCAATAAAAATAATTATAATGACAATTGAAACTTCCAAATGCTTTTATTTTCTTCTTTCTACGTTCTAAAATCATATTCGTTCGTTGTTTCATCATTTTATCACTTTATAATCCAAAAAAATGAAAATTCGAGTTTGCGCCTTATAGGTTTCAGATAGGCCAGAATTAATTCCCGCAAAGCGTAGAGCACCCTCTTGAATTTTGAATAATTCATAGTATATTACGTAACAGAAGCGGAAAGTAACCGATTAATGAGTGCGAAGTTTGAGGAGCGAGGCGAAGCCGAGCGACTTAAATCGTACGAGTTGATCGAGTTACTCACCAATTCTGTTACGTATGCTATTTTAATTTTATACGAGAGGAAAATTAATTTAAAAAATTGGAAAAAATTGCGATTCATAACCATTTTTTTAACAACTGATAACAACATTTAACAACAAAACATTTAGTGGCCATGTATTTGTCATTGCAGGGGGCGGAAAATAATTGTTTCCGGTTGTTTACATTTATTTTCCACCCGTTCACGTCCGAGAGTGAAAATCTTATTTTCCAAAACAAAAACATTGTAGGAAAGGCCTCATTTTCCGATTGTATAAAATTAAAAAATATTTTTCCCTTGCTACACTCGGAATAATTTGCACTCGTTTCTTTCTACAGAATTTATTTACAATCTTAAGTTTTTTGAAAACTTTCTTTTTAATGAGCTGTGATGATAAAGAAATGCCATGATGCTTTTGACTACGATGTTGAAAAAAACAGGGAAGGGAATGGGAACTTACAGAATTCGACATTATTGGCCATGTTTTGAAAAACATGAATGAGGGAAAAGTGGTGAGTTTTCATATTTTGAAGATTTTTTCGTAAAAATTTTCGCCCTCGCTTCACTCGGGCGCAACTCGTTTATATATTTCCATAAAATTATTTTTATATTTTACCTCCTCCTTAACTTTTTTATTTATTGGTACTAACTAAAAAATTGCAGGGGATTGCGTGAGTTTATAAATTTAAGGCATGTGTTTTTCATGGGGGAGGGGGGGGGGGGGTAAAATGTGAAAGAAACTTTAATTTTTAGCCCGAAAAATCCGAATTTTCATTCGCTTGATTTAGTAGACACCCTGGCATAATTTGTATCATTTTTCAAAACTTGACTTTTCATTTGAATTTTTTTCTGTAGGTAATAAATTCAAATTTTCAAATTTTTGTGGTGAGTGGGAGTTGAGTGGGCTGAAAAATTTTCAGAATTGGATTTAAATATTTTTTTTGACCTGAAGAGGAGCATCTAAAATACTTGTAAAAATTATCTAGTAATTTTGAAAAAATAACCTGGGGCCCCATGCATTTTATTTATATCATTCGTATCCAAAATTTCAAGATGTAAGTACATCACGTGAAAAATTACCCCCCCCCCCCTCCCCCAATTTACGAATATCATATTTAAAAGGTCTGGAAAAATTCGAAAAATTTGGTAAAAAAAAAGTATCTCTCGAGAGCAGGGTTAATTTTTTTCGAAAACGAGATTTTTGCAGAATTTATTCTAAAAGATGTGCTGCATTTTGTGTTAACAGACCACATCTTTCGCCATTTTAAAAATATTTGCCAATTATAAAGATGAAAATATTTTTGGTTTTCAAAAACGCCGCACCAAGAAAACATGTACAATTGAGATGAGCTAATTTTTGCGATTCAAGTGGATTTTCTAGCGGGTAATGGGAATGCAGTAATTAAGCAACGAAACGGATAATTTAAAAATTTCGAAAGAAAATCGACGAACTCCAATAATCTAAGTAATTTTTTCTAAAAGGAGGTGGCGGATTTTTCTCATTTTTCCCGAATTATCAAATGAAAACTGACCATAATTCTTCTAGGTATCATAATTTCAAACTATTCCTCTGCACCATCGTTGGTTTTAATCGCGTAAAATCCCCCCTCTCCCTATGCTCCATAAATATGGAAAAATTGACCTGGAAAATTTGAAAAATCAGGGAAAATTATTTCTGAAATATTTTGAACAGCTTGGAATTTTCATCGTGTGTTCTTCAAGATGAATTCTTCAAGTGAGTACCTGGTGTAACGGATGAACGGGCGGATGGAGGAAAGAGTTCGC
>JAVBJF010000792.1:0-47069 GCA_033439095.1 Pseudococcus viburni | reverse complement strand
CCATGAGGTCGGAAAAATTGAAAATTGTGAGTAGATTTAAAATTAGAATCCTTGGAAATCTTTGTTTTTCTTCACAAAACTTTGAAAAATGCCCTTTTTGATGATGAAACGTGGAAATTCGGAATAACTGACTTCTTAATCGATAAAAATTTCACAAAAAATTTATTGACTCACCCCACCACTCGAAGAAAATTTTGACCTCTGTGAAAAATTTATGGCTACCGACTGTCTCGAAAACAATAAAGTTTTCTAGCAAAATTTTTCTTATTGTGCAGTTTC
The DNA here is from genome assembly GCA_033439095.1 of Pseudococcus viburni. Taxonomy (NCBI): domain Eukaryota; kingdom Metazoa; phylum Arthropoda; class Insecta; order Hemiptera; family Pseudococcidae; genus Pseudococcus; species Pseudococcus viburni. The sequence continues at coordinate 46,790 of JAVBJF010000792.1, read as the reverse complement.
CTAATTTCAAGAGATATGTCCAATAATGGAATTATTCGTCAATCACGTGATCTATCGATGACCTCAGTGAGCTGTTACGAATTTTAAATTTTAGCTCATTTAATCGCTTATTAGTGCTGCGTAAAATGATAGAAAAATAAATACAGGAGGCTGGCAGATAATCTGGAAGGGTGGAGGTAATATGACTCATCTTTTCAAAGAATGGTTGACTTATTTTTTCGGAAATTTCAAATTTTTCTAGGTTTTGAGGCCGGAATGATCATTGGAATGGATTTTCATCCCCAAAAAATCATCCCACGATTTTTTCGTGCAGTTTTGGACTGCGATTAATTCTGCGATGGATTTTCATCGGAGAATTAATCGCACGTATTTTTCTAGTTTTTGAGGCCGGAGTGATCATTTGATTGGATTTTTATCCCAAAAAAATCAATCCACGATTTTTCGGAGCATTTTTGGGGTGCGAGGTGCGATTAATTCTGCAATGGATTTTTATCGCTGAATTAATCGCACGAATTTTTCTAGTTTTTGAGGCCGGAATGATCATTGGATTGGATTTTCGTCCCAAAAAAATCATCCAATGATTTTTCCGAGCGTTTTAAGCTACGATTAATTTGGAATAATTTTAACTTATTTTTTCAGAAAATTCGAAGTAAAAAATTATTAAAAAATCTGTTTATTTCAAATTGATTTTCTCAAAATGTTGGAGAAAGTAGAAAATGCCAGAAAATTTTTTGATTTTTTTTCAAAGACGAGTTTTTTGTAAATCGAGTACTTCCCCCTCTCTTTTTCAACTTCTTAATTTATTTTGAAGAAAAAAAAATTAGTCAAGTTGTCCTATGGAGTACAAGTTTTTAAATCATGGTAGGTATGTTTCAGGGATTTTCCCTGCTGACCTATTTTAATTATTTCAAAAATAATATCACATCAAATAACTTGGATTTTGAGTGTGGATATTGGTTTTTTTTTATTAAAATGTCAGATATTTACCCCCCCCCCCTCTTGATTTTCAGAATAAAAAAATAATAATAAATTCACGAACTAATCATTTATCATCTTTCTGAGCATTTCGGAGATAAAAATTATTCATATCTACCTGGGAAACAAATTTTGGCCATCTAAAATGGACACGAAATTCTTGACCAGCAACCGTGAACAATTTTTTGGAATTTCTCTTCATTTTTGATCCCCTTCATCTGTAAGTAGGAGGGTTTTCAAGTCAAGAGTGAGAGTAAAAAGGAGAGAAGGTGGAAAAATGTTTAATGTCGTTTCTCTGTTTTTCATAAAAACGATGATTTTTTATTAAAATGCCAAAATGTGAGGTTTCGGAGCAAAAGGGACCACTTCGTTAGAAACCTGATTTCGAGAAAAATTCAAAATAGATGTTCGGGTCAAAATTGTCGGTTTTCGGGTTTTGGTCGATTTCGATAGATAATTTCATGCTCTTTCATCCAGTATGTTTGAAAAGTTTCGACCAAGTTCGCAAGTAACAGAAAAATGCGATTTTCTGTGACGAGGAGCGATGTGATATTTCACCATTGCAGGAAACGCATTAGGATTCAAATTAAGTGAAATATCTTTGAAACGAAGCATCCTAGCGAAAAACTAACTGTTCTGAGCAGAAAGCAAATTTCATGCTCTACAATTTTGGTGGTAATGATTTTTTCGGTAGAACGCTTCCTTACCTCGAAAAATCTAGTTTTATGTCAAAAAGTGATAAAATATCAAAATTTGATGAATTGCAATAATTTTTCAAGAATAACATATCAACTAATCACTTTTCATAAAATAAATACAATATTCTGAAAGGAAATTTCACGCACTACAAATTTAGTTCTATTCATTTTTTCCCTAGGATGCTTCCTTTTCTTATAATTTCGTTTTTAGGCTGAAAAAATGTGAAAAAAAAATGTTTACAAAACTTTAAACAAGTTTTTCTCGAAACTATGTTTTTTGAAGTTTTATTTTTGAAAATTCACTGCTCAAAGAGTATGAACGAAATTTTTTCGTTTGGTCTCGTTTTCTTTAGAATTTTATTGGCTGTCACGTGGTATGAATAACTCGATTTTCACAAACCTAACGAAGTGGTCCCCTTTGCTGCGAAACCTCACATTTACCTAACTAGGGAGGTATCCCAACTCAAAGTAAAATTTTGAGTCCCCCCCCCAAAAAAAATCGAAAGTACATCATACCAGGACCTCGTACTCAAAATTTCAGATGCCAAAGTTCACTTCTTGATTTTTGGAGAATTTTTGAAATTTCAAAATTACCTCATCGTCCTAAAAAATATGAAAACTTGATCTAATCAATGAAAAAATCTGAAATTTGGTATATACCCTATTTTCGACCTCCCGAATCGATTGGAAGCGGTTTCGAGACGTTTCGACGCCACCAGAAAATTTTGAAATTTTCTAGCGCTGGAGAAAAACCCATAAAAATGGCCCATATGCACTTCATCACCTATAATCGCGGATCATCCCTATTGGTGACCTTTTTGATCGATTAAATCACAATTTTTCAAAATTCGTAACTTTGAGTTCAAATTTGCATTTTTGAGCAAAAAAATTTTCTGGAAAAAATTCCAAAATTTTCTGGTGGCTCCGAAACATCTCGAAACTGTTTCCAATCGATTCGGGAGGTCAAAAATAGGGTATATACCAAATTTCAGCTTTTTTCGTTGATTAGATCAAATTTTCATATTTTTTAGGAAGATGAGGCAATTTTGAAATTTCAAAAATTCGCCAAAAATCGAGAAATGAACTTCAGCACCTGAAATTTGGGGTGCGAGATCTTGTTATGATGTACTTTTGTTTTTTTTTTGTTTGGGCTCAAAATTTTACTTTGAGGGGATACCTCCCTTGTAAGTCTTCCACAAAGGGCCCGCACTCTGTTGTAATGAAGAACACAGTAAATTTTTTCTCATTGAAACGTAATAATCACATTTTTTTTACTGTTGAAAAAATTCTATCGTTTTTTATGACTTGTGGTCTGCACTTCGAGTTTTTTTCTCATGTTTGATTTTTTTATCGGTGATTTTCTACCCTTATTTTTTGTAAAGAAACGAGAGTGTGGTCTATATTTTCTTCTTCTTGAAAAAAAATCATTTGGTTTAATTTTTATAAAAAATCGTTTTCTATTTTTTTTTTTTTTCCGGAAAATCATGAAAATCCATAATACCAATTTTTATTCTTTCTCTTGACTCAGTTAAAAACTTGCACCAGTGTTTCAATTTCACTTTTTCGATCGATCTTGACGATGAGGAATTTTATTCTGGTAATATTTTTCTTCGGTTTTAACCCTCGCCTGAATCCCATCGGGATTGTTTTCTCCATATTGGTTTGATTTCTGACACGAATAATTAAAGCGTGATTATTAGCACGATCGTGCACCAAAATATCATCTCTTTCTCTGTAATCTCCTATTTCAGTCACGTTTACCACAGCATTAGACCTTCGCAAGGCAGTATTCCAAGCAGCTGTAAAAATAATATTATGGAATTCCATTCCTTTGGGTAGAAGTGCTCGATGAACTGGTTCGTCACCCTGATCTGTTCTCATCCCTCGATAAAAATTCGGCGTGCTGATAATCCTGAAAGTCTTGGATAAAACTTGTTGAGCTTTGGAAGACGCGTGAAACGTCTCGTTCCACGTATTAGTAGCGATGATCTGATCAAAGCAATCGCCAATTTCATCAATTGGCATGCTCCTTTTACGATAAAATTCGACGAGAATGTCAAAAAGGGCCCGCTGTGTTTCGTAATTCGGTATTCTAGCGACGTAAAATAAATCTTTGGCGTAGCTTAGGTATCCTAAATCGAAACAAAATCCCATCAGGACGTTGTCAGCTTCCTCTAGTTCGATCGTCTGGTCGTCGTAGGTTTCCAGAGACGTAAATTGATGGAAATTCTTCAATATTCGATCTCGATCGAATGGAATCTCTATTCCGTCGTATTTGAAAAGCTCGACGAATTTGTTACGAAATTCTGGCACTCGAAGGAAATTATAAATAAATTTGTGATCTTGGCTTCGAGGCCAGTAACTTTCAAAAGTAGTATTGGACGAAGATCGACGAGAAAAATACTGAATTATGGAGTAAGGATTGTAGATCGATATCTGTTCCTTTCCGAATGGTTGGAAATCGATCCATTTGATTTGATTTTCTTCCTCGTCGTGTAATTGTAATTTTTGAGTCAAGTATCCATTGTACCAAAATCTGAGGTTGGATATTTCTTCGTTGGAACATCGATATCTTCGGCAGAGGCCTTCGACCTCGAATTCCGTGAATCCCATGAAGGGTCCGAAACGATAATCCGACAGGAACATCCAGTTTCCTAATTCGTAATGTCCCAGGCCTGGATAATTAAACGAACTGAAGTTATAATTCAGGCTGCTGCTGCCAAATATGACCGCGTGACTTATTTGCAGGTTTCCATAAGTGAAAGATTTTTTAATGAGTAAATTTACCAGTTTTTTATATCTTTCGATATGTTTTCGTCCGGCGACGAAGGCTCGATTGGGGAAGTAATCGAAATCGTCGATTAGCAGGAGAACCTTGGCGTTGAAAAAATCTCTCAGCAGTTGAGCCAGAAATTGGATACTTTCTCGTATCTCGACTTTATCGAGCTGTCCTTGCAGAGCTTTTTCCATGATTGATTCGGAAGTGTAACGATTTTTGATCAATTTCTGGGTTATTTTGATGACCCAGCGGTAATCCGTGTAACATTTGCGGATCACTGTGTTCAAAGCCCTGGTGACATTGTCGTCGGTGATGGGATCTGGTATGTCGAGTTTCAAATCGAAATGAATTACGGCGTAACGTGCCATGTGGGTTTCGAATAAGTCCCTGTGTCGAGCTATTTTTAGATTTTTGAATATCTGGTAGGCTTTTGTCTCGGTCCAGTTGAGTTGTCGACCTTTGACGAGTTCGATCTGGGCGAAGGTTTTGATCATCTGCAAGGTGACAGTTTTGCCGAATTTGGACGGGTAGCTGATGTAGTTGTAGTCTGGACCGTCGTTTTTGAATAGGTCTCGTAGCAGGAGTGTTTTATCGATGAAGTAAGGCTGGCTGGTGAAGGTTTCGTCGAATTTGGGTTCTGGGTTTGGATTTATGGCGGATTGGATGGGAATGATTGAGGCCAAGATGAGAATTAGAGGGATTGAGGTGGGTATCATTTTTTTTAGGTGGGTAAGATGAACGAGAAGGGTTGATAGGCATTGATTGGGTGTTGAAATTCGAATAATTAAAAATGCCAATTGGTTGAAAAGTTGATCAACTTACTGTCTGGTGTCAGGGTATTTTTTGCACTGTCCTCTGTGGGAACTTCGAGGTGGTTGGAATTGTCCACTGAATGAATATTTTACAAATTTTATGAAAGTAAAACACGGAGGAAGTGCAATTATTAGGCTATGAAAAATGGATATTTTACATTTGGTAATTGAAAATGTATCTGGTTATCTAATAAATACGACGTTTTATCAAATTTAATTTAGATCGCCTCGAAAGCTTTTTTGATTAACCTAATTTCAAAATTGATTCGAAAAAAATAAGTATTTCAAGATTATGAAACGAGGCCAATATTTCTCAAATCGAACGATCGAAAAAGTTGTGATTTTTTTGTCCAGTGCAGTTAATTTTTTGATTTTTTTGTAATTATTTTTTTGCCAAGTCGAGAAATTCTCAGGTATTTCAACTTTTTTATTATATTGATCACTAATTGTTTTTTTTAAAAAAAAGATGTTACGTATTAATTTGAGAAAATTGAATAATTTTTCTAATATTATTGATGATTTTCTTGACATTTTGATTGACATGCTTTGTTAAACATGACTGACATTTTGTCAGATGTTGAAAAATTTATGAATTTTAATGTTTTGTAAAGTCAGGCGAAATAGTAAAAAATTACTCGAACGTCAAAAAATAATTCTTTGTAAAATATCAAAAGATAGTTGTTCGAAAATGTCAAAAATTACTTAAAAAATTAGCCTAGTCCTTTAAAAAATCAGAAAAAATGTAAATTCTGAAATATATGTAAACGAGCTTCGAGTAGGTATAATTTATGGTTTTAAGATCATTACTTTTGAAACTGATTGGTACATCAAATAACAATTTAAATTCATGTTCGCCCTTCAAGCAAAAACTTGAATATTTTGGGGTTGGGTAGTCGAAATGGATTGTTTTGTTTATAGCACTGGCTACCCGGGTGAGGCCAAACTGCTTAAGAAATCTGGGTTCCTTCAAAAATTAGCTCAAACTGCCCTGGAAGTCTAAGTTATGTATTTACTTGCAAAATTGACTCAAACTGCCCATGCGGTGTGGAATTCTTCGGAAGTTGTAGAAAAATCACATCCAAAATTAGCCCTGAAATGCCCGGACACACGCTAAATTATTTCAAAAATTAATACAAGCTGTCCAAATCGTGTTTTCCCTCGATCAAAATTAGTGAAATTTGTAGAAATTAGAAAGAAAGTCGTTGAAAAATCTGTGAAATTCTTTGAAATCAGGAAAAAATGAGTAAAATTCAATTTAAAAAATTAGTATTATTTACTAAAATTGAAATAATTTACGAAATTTTTGTAAAATTCCCTGATGAAAAAACATGTTAGTGCTGAAAAAGTGCTTTAAATTTCCTTTAAAACGCGTATACGCGAGGGGGGGTTCATTTCCCAAATCCTGTAGACACCTTGTTGCAGAAAAAATCTGCTACATTCTGACTAAAATGAAATTCTTGCCATTTTCTAGTTTTTCTTATTTTTCTTGTCAGTAGACAACCATGAATATTTACTCGACTTTATTTTTCATCGTGCTCTCTCATTCTGAATCCGTGAAAAGGTCACTGATAAATAATCATAATTGTAGCACAGGAAAAATCAGCAAAATTCACTGATTTTCAGCGAATTTTTGCTGATTTTTCAAAGATTTTCACTGATTTTTCAGCAAATTTAATAAATTTCACTGACCTTTTAGCGAATATTCACTGATTTTTCAGTGATTTTTTTCAGAAAAAAATGTTTCACTGATTTTCTCTTGTGCTGCAATTCTGACTGTTTCTCAGTAATTGTCGATAATTTTCACTGGTTTAAGAGAATTTTGTTTAAAATTTGGTCACTAAAATTTGATTCCTCTCTCCCAATTTTATAGATAGACCTTCAGCATGGTTATGCTATGGAACAAAAGCTTTATAAAATCATAACTACGTCAAGAATTTTCCTTTAATTTTTGAAAAAAAAAGTTCAATATTTTAATCGGGTGACTGAAAAATGTCCCAGATTGTCTGCGGACAATCTCGGAGGTTAAAATTGCCTCAGTTTATCTATTCACATGTTTCTAATCCAGATTGCTTGTAAACAGTTCATACCGGAGGAGAGGAGTGGGGAGGGGGGTAAAAACACCCAATACTGTCTGCAAACAGTCTTGGTGGACTAAAAAATTGGCAAATTTCACTGTTTTTTTCATTTGGATTTTCTGCCTTCAAGATATTTTACCAATTTTTCAACGAATTATTCGAATTTCAAAGGATTTATTGTTTTTTAAATAGATTTTTCCAAATTGGCAAAATTACCAATTTTTTCAGAGAATTTCACTGGAATCTATAAATCTGACTGACTAATCACTCAAATTTTCTAGTTTCAATTTATCGATTTCAAATGAAATTCACCTTTTTTCCGGTAAATTTTACTGATTTTTTCCAATTTTAGCGATTGTTTTGATTTGGGGGAATTTTTTTCTTTCATTGATTGAATTTACTGATTTCGGCAAATATTACTATTTTTTAATAAATTTCATCGCTTTTTCAGTAATTCTTTGATTTTAGGAAATTTCGGTAGTTTTTCATTAATTTGTTTCTGATTTGGGAAAATTCTACATATTTTTTTAGTGAAATTTTCTGATTTCAGAAAACACCTTATTTTTTTGAATTATTGAATTTCACTCATTTGTTGCTGATTTCAGAGAATTTTAAAAATTCCCAAGAGCAATTTTTTGATTTCATGATTTTAGAGTAGTAAAAAAACCAGAAAATAGCAAGAATTTTAATAATTTTACTGCAAAGAGCAAGAATTTTCAAATTTTTCCTCCTTTCTTGATTTTTTTATCGAAGGGTAAAAAGAGAGTTCTTTTTTGAGCAAATTCAAAGCAAGAGAAATCGCATGAAAATGATTAGAAAAATCCAGAAAATAGGAAGAATTTTCATTTTTCAGATCTATGTACCATTACATTGAAAGTTCATATCTCGAGATCGGTTGTATACTCAAGATGAATCTATTTGCGCTATTTAAAAAAAGATTAGTTGATGATTGAAAATCATTGATAAAATTTTAAAAGGCTGAAATTTTAATTTTCGCGATGAAAGGTCAACTTTCACGATAAATACGAAAGATGAAGACTTTCATTTAAAAATCTGGGAAAATTCCATTGAAGAGCATTTTTTACCCTCTTTTCAACTAATAAATTTTTAAAATGGGATCTTGACAACTCTGTGAGGGAAGGGAGTATAGGGGTCTTCGATTTCGACCAAAATATAAAAAAGTAAAGTATCATATCGATTTCTACTGATTCGAAGGTGCTGAGTTCGAAAATGTACTCAGTTTTTCCATTCGACCTCGCTGACACCCCCCCCCCCACCTCCATAAGGCCAAAATTCATTTAAATTGGAAAATGATGCCCGACAAGTCGTTTGCTGGGTTTTTGTGGACACTAAGCTCAAATATTTACTCATTTTCAACCTCTCAGTGTTTCCATAGCTCACAATTATGGAAAAAATTAACGCATTTTTTCCTTCAGGGTAAAAATTATAGATCATGAATGTGTTCAAATACACCTACTTGCTGCTTTAGATTTTTATTAAAATGTCACTGCACCTATAATAATGCAGGCAAATTAGCATCATTTTGGGGGGGGGAAACATTTTTACCTAGCAGAGCTTTTATTGCGAAAAATTATCGAGAGTGGTCCCCTGAGTAACCCCAAAGAGTTACCACCCCACAGACCTCAGGCTTAGTTTTTTAGGGAAGGTTGAACCTCCCAAAAACGGGGGTTTCGCATTATCTCCCCAGGGTTTGATTTTAGAGTAAAAATAGTTCAGTACTTTTTTGTTCTACACTCAATTTACAACATTTTTTGTATTAACAATTTTTTTTTACGTCCATTAGCGGAGGAGATAGAGACCCTTGAAGGAAAGGGGTTTTGGGAAATGTGTGAGTATTATTGAAAATAGGTATAAAATCTTTACTAAAGTGTTGTGCATGGACATGAAAATAGTAATATTATGTAAATTGGTGGTATTAATCATTTTTACCTCTCCCCCTCCTGTGTGCCTACTCCCACCTTACCTCTCATTCACAAGGTACCTGGTCCAAATACCGTTACCCATAACCTTTTTCACCCCTGCACCCTCGCCATTTGATTTTTTGAAACTAACATAACGTGATTTGGGTACCTGAAACCTTTGGCTATAACCCCCAGGGATAGAATTTTCCCAACTTATCATATTGAGCCTCAGGCCAAAACCCAAAAGTGGTAATTTTTTGATGTAGAGAAAATGACTAGCGGTTAATTAGCCCTGACCAAAACTGTGAGCCAATGATTTCGGCATCATTCGGAGCTTTCCGTGTTCTGTCGTATCACTTGTAATTTTTTCATTTTTTTTTGTTTGATAATTATTTTAATTTTTTGATAATACAACACAGTCACAATGTGAAAATGATTTTTAAATTTTATTTTATTGAAGTTACCTATTTTACCTTACCTTATGTTTTAAATATTTGACAATGAGCGTGTACAATTGTTCTACCTGCGGAAAAACGTTTGGATTTAAGCGTAATTTACTTCGGCACCATCGCATAGTACACGTCAAAGTATGTATCGTTATTACATCGGCATTAAACATATCACTTCTCATTCGAAGAATTGGTTTCTTACTTACTTAAACACCTGTTGTTTCATTACAGGATAAAAAAGTAATAATTTGCAGTAAATGCAATGCATCCTACCCCACTAAACACAAATTTCTAGTGCACTGGAGAACAGCCCATTCAAGTTTAACCACAAAACGTAATTTCTCGAAAATATGTCCACTATGTAAGTGTGAAGATAAAGATATAACGAAGCACTATAAGGACGTTCATGCTATTCAAGTAAATGAGAAAACACTAGATTTCGATAACTTGAACAATTTCTATGATTGGAAAAAAGAAATTGAAAAGAAAACTCTGTCAAAGTATGTTTATAAACGTACAAATAAAGGTGTAAATGTCGTGAAGACGTATGTATGTAATCTAAGTGGATTTTATCAGTCACAGTCAAAAGGAATCCGGCATTTAAAAACACAAGGCTATCGTAAAATCAACGGCTTTTGTCCTGCATCTATGGTTGTCACTATTTCCACTCGAGTTTATGTGAAATTTATCGACTGTCACGTAGGACACAAACATGAAATCTGTCACTTTAACATTTCCCCTACGAAGAAAGAACTGATTGCCGGCAAATTGATGAATAAAGTTCCTAAAATGTGTATTTTAGACGAAATTCGAGACTCTTGTGATAGTGTTAAAATATTCCGTGAAGATTTGATCAATAATCAAGATATTAAAAATATTGCAGCCAAGTATAACGTTTCTCAAGAATTCAAGAAACATAAAACCGATGCTATAAGTGTTGACATTACTATTAAGGACCTACAAAAGGAACACTGCTCCTATGTTCGCTTTTTTAAACCTCAAGATACATTGAACAATAATCACCCATTTTTGAAAGAAGAAGATTTCATATTGATATTGATGAATTCTGCTCAATGCGATATACTGAACCAATACGGCAGTAATATTGTTTGTATTGATGATACTCATGGTGTTGGTTACGACTTCTATCTGTTTACAATATTGATAATGGATGATTATCATCAAGGATTCCCCTGTTGCTTCATGATATCAAACAGGAAAGATACTGCTGTTCTCGAATTATTTTACAATGTTGTTAAAGATGCTGTTGGAAAAATAAACACCAGAGTATTTATGTCTGATATGGCTCCAGAAATTTACAACGCATGGCAAAACGTGATGGGTTCGGTGGAAATGCGTCTCTTCTGTTCGTGGCACGTTCTCAAAGCTTGGCGAGAAAATATTTAAAAAGTCAAAGATAGTGAAAAACAGAAAGTTGTTTTGAAGTACCTTAACACGATCCTATATGAACTAGATGAAAATAAGTTCAATCTTTTATTAGATGACACCATGGGCTTGTTTAACAATGATACTGTCGAGAATTTGGTCATTACTTCGCCCAAAATTATGGAAAAATTGCTAAAAACTGGGCATATTGCTATCGCAAACACGCCGGTGTAAATACTAATATGAGCCTTGAGCGATTACATCGTACCCTGAAATATGTTTACTTTAATGGGAAGAAAATGACTCGACTCGACAAGTCTATTTATTCGTTGATAAAGTTTACTCGAGACAAGTTGTTTCACCGTTTGATAGCTTCTCACAAAGGAAATGTGTCCACCAAATTACAAAATCTGAGAAGTAGACATTCTAAACACACGTCGGTACAGGTAACCTTTGAAGAAACCAACAATTTCGAAAGATTTTTAGTTACTTCGGACTTCGATAGCATGTACTATGTTGTGCTGGTAAAAGATAACTGTACGTGTAAATTGGTTTGTAATGATTGTAAAGCTTGCCTTCATAAATACTCCTGTGAATGCTTAGACAACGCTATACAATTTAATATGTGCAAGCATATCCATGCAGTCTGCCAATTCGTGAACCATCAACCAGTTGTTAGTAATGTTCAAATTTTGACCTCAAATGACGAGATTGAAAATAATATTCAACCTGTGGGTCTTGGTAATGAAATTTTGCTAGAAACTACAGATGAAATCAACGTAAATCCCGATATTGGAACCCAATCTATTCTAAAAGAGATTAGGATGAGAAAACCAGCCGATGTAAACGAAGAAAAAGTTCAAAGTGTGGTGAACGATGTACTGAACATTGTTAATAGTAACCCATTTTTTCGAAACATTTTCTACAAAGACATGAAAACTTTACAACAAAAATACAAAGTGCTGATGAAGAATCAAATTCCGGTGGAAAAAACGGTCCCTTCGATTCCAGTGAATAAGAATATTACTCCGCAAAGAAGGCTATTCAAAACGAAAAAGAATAGGAAGGTTGGTCAAAAAAATATCGTCTACACAGATAGAGATGAAATGGAGGAAATATTCATCAATTGCCTTCGACCAACTTGAATATATTTTTACCTCGTTTTTTATTTCTACTTAATTACCATATAAGTTTCCTTCGTTTTTTTTCTTGTTCAATGTTATTACTTTAGAGTAAGTCATTTACCTAAGACTTCGAATACCACTAGTTTTCGTTTAGTTTTTGTTTATGTTTGAATTTCATTTATTTTCATTTATGTATTAATTATACCAACGTCAACTTCGTATTCATTTGATTTTTACTTCAACGTGATTTTTCACATTTTTCATATTGATTGAAAATTTTTTGCTTTCATTTCTTATCCCAATTTTTTAAAAAAAAGTTGAAAATAAGCCAACTAGACGTAAAAAAAACACCACATCACGAAGTTCCACCACAAGTTGGTGAGTTTTAGCGTGATAAAATATTTGGCTCACAGTTTTGGTCAGGGCTAATTAACTGCTAGTGAGAAAATGTGAACCAAATTTCGTTCCCCTCCTCTAATTTTCTATAAAAACATCGAACTGATCGAACACAATTTCGTAAATATTGGTTAAAATTGAAAAATCAAATGGATACTTACTCTGAAAGTAGGTGCATTGCTGGGCTACAAAATGGTAAATTCATGATTAAAAATTACTTAATTTTCCATAATTTTTCGATGTTTTTATACAAAGTTGGGAGAAGGGGACGAAATTTGGCTCACATTTTCTCTACATTAAAAAATGACCACTTTTGGTTTTTGACTGTCGACAATTTTCCGCAATAAAAGCTTTGCTAGGCAAAAATGTTTTTTTTTTTTCTAATTCGCCTCCATTATAAAAAGTTTTTTGACATGGATATATCTTTAGGCCTGGGGGTAAAATTTTGAAATTGTTACGTAACTCTGGAGGTGTAACTTAACGTAACGTACAACGTAAAGTAACATTTTTAGGTCCAGACATAATGACATATGTTAGACTTGAAAAACTTGGAAAAAATCTATTATGATGATATTATGTTATATTTAGTCAGGAAGTTAGTCAAAAAGTCGGTCGAAAAGTAGATCGAAAAGTCGGTTGAACAGATAGTTGGAAATCAGAAAGATAGTTGGGAAGTTGATCAGAAAGTTGAGAGAGTCAAAAAGTTGGTTGGTAATTTGATCAGAAATTTGGTAGAATCAGATCGGAAATGGAAATGGAGTCGGAAATGGAATCAGAAATGGAATTGGAAATCAGATCGGAAACGGAAATGGAATCGGAAATCTGATCGGAAATCAGATTGGAAACGGAAATGGTATCGGAAATGGAATCAGAAATCAGATCTGAAACTGAAATGGAATCGGAAATGGAATCAGAAATCGGATCGGAAATCAGATTGGAAACAGAAATGGTATCGGAAATGGAATCAGAAATCAGATCGGAAACGGAATCGGAAATGGAATCGGAAATCAGATCGGAAACGGAAACGGAAATGGAATTGGAAATGGAATCGGAAATTGGATTGGAAATCAGATCGGAAACTGAAATGGAATCAGAAATGGAATCGGAAATCAGGTCGGACCCAGAAATGGGATTGGAAATGGAACCGGAAATGGAATCGGAAATGGAATCGGAAATGGAATCAGAAATCAGATCGGAAACGGAATCGGAAATGGAATCGGAAATCGGATCGGAAATCAGATCGGAAACTGAAATGGAATTGGAATTGGATATCAGATCGGAAATGGAAATGGAATCAGAAATGGAACCGGAAATGGAATCAGAAATGGATTTGGAAATCAGATTGGAAACGGAAATGGAATCGGAAATGGAATCGGAAATCAGATCTTAAACTGAAATGGAATCGGAAATGGAATCAGAAATCAGATCGGAAACGGAAATGGAATCGGAAATCGGATTGGAAATCAGATTGGAAACGGAAATGGTATCGGAAATGGAATCAGAAATCAGATCGGAAACGGAAATGGAATCTGAAATGGAATCGGAAATCGGATCGGAAATCAAATCGGAAAACGGAAATGGAATCGGAAATCGGATTGGAAATCAGATCGGAAATGGAAATGGAATCAGAAATGGAATCGGAAATCAGGTCGGAACCGGAAATGGAATCGGAAATGGAATCAGAAATCAGATCGGAAACAGAAATGGAATCGGAAATGGAATCGGAAATCGGATTGGAAATCAGATCGGAAACGGAAATGGAATCGGAAATCAGATCGGAACCGGAAATGGAATCGGAAATCGGATTGGAAATCAGATCGGGAATGGAATCGGAAATCAGGTCGGAACCGGAATTGGAACCGGAAATGGAATCGGAAATTGGATCGCAAATCAGATCGGAAACGGAAATGGAATCGGAAATGGAATTGGAAATGGAATCAGAAATGGAATCGGAAATGGAATCGGAAATGGAATCGGAAATCGGATCGGAAATCAGATTGGAAACTGAAATGGAATCGGAAATCAGATCGGAAACGGAAATGGAATCGGAAATGGAATTTTAAATGGAATCGGAAATGGAATTGGAAATCGGATCGGAAATCAGATCGGAAACGGAAATGGAATCGGAAATCAGATCGGAAACGGAATTGGAAATGGAATCGGAAATGGAATCGGAAATACTTATGTGTAGTTGAAATGGATACTTGAATTTAAATTTTTGTAAACTAATGATTAAAAAAAAATTTGTCATTTTTTTTATCAAGTTACAACATTTGTATAATGTTAGACTGTAAAAATTTTAGTATTAATTATCGATCATGCTATATATAATATAAAACCTATCAAATTGAAGTCATATTAGCTCAACTACACAATAACCATAAATTTCAACATATCCATGTTCTAAGATTTTTGCTTTAAAGCAAAAAACACTTAAAATTAGTGGTGTTGATATTAAATGAGGAGGGGAGCAAAGTGATGACTGATGAATTCTCGTCATGATCATTGATTTCAGGATTTTTGTCACCGAATTTAAAATTCAACATTTGTGTAACATTTCGAGCTGCAGTATGCTTTAAGATTGTACAAAACGGAGGCAGAGGAGACGTCTTGCTGCGTTCCCTCTCCATATAACAAGATTCTATTTTTAGTAGGAAAAAATTCGGGTCGTGTCCGGAATTTTTCGAATGTGATGAAATTTTTTTCAATTTCTTTTTATCTTTTCAATATTTTAAAATACTTTTTCCAAATTTTTTCTCATCTTTAAAAATATTTTCTGTTTTTTTTTTTTTTTCAAATCTGACATCTTTTATAATCATTAATAAAATGTATCTTTTGAGACATTTTCACATTCAAATTTTATATTCGTCATCAATCATTCATTTTTTCAAATTTTTATGTCAGTGATCGTCCTTTTCTGTACCTCCCATTTTTTCTCTCAGTCAGCTTCGTGTTTTGAAAAATATAATACTCATATCCCTGGAAAATATACTTGGAAAAATTCGATGTAATTCTCAGTTTAATGGTGAAAAGTACAGCACACGTGCTCAAAACCTTGGCTGAAAATCTCAATCCATCTCTACGGGGACTCGACAATATAAATTTACCTGTTCGCGAGCCACGCACCGAACGTCGGACACATTTTATTTATTTGTTTTCATCGGACGGTCGAGAAAGGCTGGAAATACGCAGCAGTGGCATCCATACGAGGCGTTTTTATTACACGATTGCTTCATCTCGGACAAAAATGACCAACAGCAAAGGTGTAATCAAAGCGGTTGATTGGCTAGGTACCTAACTTGGAGTCGGCGGGAGGATTGATTTAATGGATGGATCTTGGAGGAATATGTATTAATCGCGTATGTAAGGTGGCGAAACGTGTAAAAGAGGGTAATTTAAGACGTACCCTTTGGTACTCGGGTCAGAGAAGGGAAGGGATATGAGAAAACGTTTTGTTAAAAGAAGAGAAGGTTTGTGTGCTGTGTAGATTAGATAGATGAGAAACGAAGAGATGGGTTTCTCTGCGGACTATTTATTCGAATTCGAGGCCAAGATTGTCCGGTTTTTTGCTATATACGTTTATTTTTCTACTCGTTTACGAAAAAGTAGTAAATTGCTTTAGTTTTTTTTCCGCGCCCTGGCTCTTCGCCTCGTCTCCGGTTTCTTTTCTCAGTATACATTGTTTGTTTCCATCATGGGAAATAAGTTGCAGAGCGGCAGGCGCAATTTTCTCACTGTTGAGGATTACCCTCGAATAAACCCGAACGGACGTCATACTTTACTCAATTTATATAAGAAAAAAGTACGTGGCGAAGGTGGCGCGGGCAAAGCGAAAAATTACTGCACAAAGCTGCTCCCGAATGTAATCTCGTTTCCAAGTCGTCATTTCTAATTCGCGATAAATTTCGTTACTTTGTTTACCTGCTGCAAAAAATACCGTGTTCATTTTTTCTGCCATATTTCGCTCGAGCAGACAATTTACGATAGTTATGGCGAACACCTCGTTACCGTGAACCGAATCGCGACTATTTTTTCCCTCTTACGTTGATAATTTTCCAAACGAAAGTATATGGGAGGAATAAATTGGTACGAGGTGATGTCGATTGGTTGTAATTTTCTTACGTTTTGTTGCAGATTCGAGCTGATCTATTGAGGAGAACATGACGTTTGGATGGAAATTGATGACCGAAAGAGATGATTTTTGGTCCAGAGACAAGGCGATGTCCTGGGAAGATGTTTTTTTGCCAGTGATGTGCATTTGCCTGGGATTGATCGTTTTCTATATTATCGAAGAGTATTGCAGAGACGTCGATGTCGAGGATTTGGTGACGCTGACGTTCAACGAACATGTATGGAGAATGAGTTGAAGTTTTTGTCTGTTTTAGTGATTTTTTTTTTAGAATTTAATGTGAGATTTTGTTCTCGTTTTAAGACATTATGCGAATTTTTACTTTGAACTGATCAATTGTGATATTTAATGTTAATTTTCATTGTAAAAATTCAAAATATTTATATCTCGTATTTATCGTTGAAATTATCTATTTTTATACGTCGTGTGTTTCATTAGCAATTAATAGACGTAAAAATTGGATTAAAATTCTTCATATTTAATCATTTTTGTAATGTTTTTCGTAAGAAATCGCCAGGTAAATGAAAAATGAATCATCGAAGCTCAAAATTGATTGGATTTTCATAATCATCAAATTCAAATTTATTTATAGCTGAAATTTCAACCTTATTGAATGAAAAAAATCTTGATTTTTGGCACTTTTTTCTATAATTTGTAATTTTAAGAAAAAACATCAAGAGAATTAGTTCGTTTGGCGCGACAGCTACTTGTTTGCCCGGAAACTGCATTTTCGATGCGAATAACGTCCATAACTCGAGAAGGCGGACCCGGCGCACAAAATGGACAGCGGATTCGGAATCAGCGACCTCGAATTAGTCGAACACGACACCTATCTCGATTTTTTTTAAAATCATCGAAAATCGAAAAAAAGCATGAACTAACCCCTTCTCATTTTTTTGGGCCAAAAATTTTTTCGTCTTCGATCGACTTGCGAGGTGTCTAGGATGGGGTATTCGGACACGGCGAATTCAATGGTGACATTAGTTTTTTCCAATCGGGCGCTGGTTTCGAGAAAATGGCCATTTTTAAGGCCAATTTTGGTCAAAATCAAAAGAGACTTGAAAACTCGCGAAAGATGTCTTTTTCGACTATTTCGGGGTCGCTGATTACGAATCTGAGCTTCGTTTGGCGCAAAATCTACTCGTTTGCCCAAAAAACGCATTTTCGAGGCAAAAAACGTTCATAACTCGAGAAGGCGGGCCCGGCGCAAAAAATGGACAGCGGATTCGGAATCAGCGACCTCGAATTAGTCGAAAACGACACTTATCTCGATTTTTTTGAAAATCATTGAAAATCGAAAAAAAGCATGAACTAACCCCTTCTCATTTTTTTGGGCCAAAAAATTTTTTGTCCCCGATGGACGTGCGAGGTGTCTAGGATGGGGTATTCGGACACGACGAATTCAATAGTGACATTAGTTTTTTCCAATCGGTCACGGTATTCGAGAAAATGACCATTTTTTAAAAATTTCCGCGGCAAAAAAAATTGGATACCAGCTTTGAATTAACAATTTTGCGAAATATTAATAGGTAAGTAATTATCAATCACTTTTTAAAAAATCGACAAATATTTTAAAAATGTAATTACCTCGAAAAAAACGCATTATCCAACTTCAAAAATATCGTCTTGCTGCAGAACCGCAAATTCGTTGGAAAAAAATTAAAATTCTGCCTACAAAACATGCAGTTATGCAACCCAAACGACTTAACAGGTAAACAAGTATCGGAACGTGAGACCTTTTAATATCTCATATTCGCCTAATGAAATAGCTGTTATTTCGCCAAAACGGAGCCGTTATCCGAGTTCACCCTATGTAATATGGGTTGCATACCCTTAGATTCGCAAGGAACTGGGTGGTAATAAAAGAACTACAAACCTTTTAATATTTCGTCGCTGTTCTTAAGAAAGCTCGTAAGTCTTTTCCATTTTTTCAGGAGAGGCAAAACATTGTACGAGCTGTCTCTGGTCATGATTTTCAAGAATCGGATTCTTTTTAGGGTTCCCGGCCTTCCAAGGATAATTTTTGATCTAATCAAAATCAATGAAAAAAGCGGAATTTTGTTGGACACTACCTTATTTTCAACCTTCGGAATAATAAAAATGATCCCTATGAACTTGAGCACCTATAATCACGGATTTCCCAAATTGAAAACGTATTTGATCAATTAAAACGTAATTTTTCAAATTTCGTAACTTTGAGTTAAAATTTATATTTCTTTGCAGAAAATCAATAATTGCAATATAAAATATTTGTAGCACAAATCAGCTCTACATTTACTTATACCTAAGCTTTTTTTATGGGCTGAAAATCACCAAAATTATCTGGAGACCAGAAAGGTCTCGAAATTACTTCCAATCGATTTGATAAGCTGAAAATAGGATATGTATTAAATTTCAGCGTTTTTCATTGATTACCTAGATAAAATTTTCATATTTTGCAGGGTCATAAAGCAATTTTGAAATTTCAAAAATTCACGAAAATTTGAGAAATGAACTTAAGCACGTGAATTTTTATATATGGAGTTCTCTTCATTTTTTTTTTGTTTCGGCTCAAAATTTCACTCTGAGTTGGGATATGTTCCTTGTTGGTGTTACTTGAGTCAAAAAAAAATGAAATGAGTGTCTGTTTTTATTCTAATATTCAAAATAGGTACCTATTCAAGGCTACAAAAAATCAATTTTTCATTTTTATTTAAATTATTATTACTTATTATTATTTTTAAGAAAACGTGTAGTTATTTTCGAAGATCTGAATGGTGAAACATTATTCAAAAATTTTCAAAAAATCTTCTTCAAATTCTATTTTGATTAAATTTATTTTAAAAAAATGTAAATGTTTTCAAAATTTGTCATATGGATTAAAAATCAAGATGCCAAAATAATGAACAATTGAAAATTTTCAGCAGATAATCTCTACATTTTTTTTGGGTCGTAATTTATTCTCTAAGTACCTAACTATTTAATTTTCAAAATTCTCAAAAGCATTTATACTGACAAAATATCGCATTTAAAATTTTAAGTAATCTTTGCAAAATTTATTTTATCAAAACTACAATTTATTGAAAAAGGAAAAGGACACAATTATTTCCAAAATTCTTTTATGATGTACTTACCTACTAATTTTTAATTTTTAACAGGCAGTAAAAAAATAAAAATTATGTACACCTTTGAATGTATGTTTGCATTGATAGTTATTTATTTATTGAAGGTTTTGTGACACAATTTTTGACAATGTTTCCTAATTGATAAATAATTTGAACAAAAGTAATGAAAAAATTTTAGATTAATTAATTTATTGGCCCCTTAATGGGAGCAAGATCCGGGTCTTGCTTCAACTCCTAGTCGCACGTCCACGTCGTGGGGGCTGGGACCTCGCCGGAATTGGGTCCGGCGTGCTAACGCGACAGGGGGGCGTATCAGGGAGATTCTCTGATTCGCTGGTTTTCGAAATTTGAATTTTTTTCGATTTTGGGGGAGGCAACAAAATTCTAATTTTGGTTTTGGGCTAAATTGGTAATACAGGTAAGTTGAGTTAAAAGTCGACTCCTGCAGGGTCACCCTAATACTCGTATCGGGTTACCCTGCATGAATCGGTCCAGTGGGTGAATTGTGTAACGTCATCGGTGCCCACTGCGGTCCAGTCGAAGCGCAGGGCTCACCGATGTGGATGCCTTTGCCGGTGCATTTTTCTCTCGCTGGATCAGGGCTTTGCCTCTTGGTAGCTGTAGGACTTTCTTATGACCTGCGTAATGCGCGAAATCTTGTGGCTTTGCTGAGGATCGTTGATCTCCATATCTACCTCTGTAAATCCGGGGTGGAGGGCATTACGTGGCTCGTTGGGCAATCAGGTGTCTGGTCTTTTTATCAGCGTTGAGCAAAACCTGAAGATGGTCGGACCCGGACGCTCTTTTTAGTATCTTAAAAAAATAACTTTCACTTTCTATCACTGAAAAAATTAAAGAAAGTGAAAGTGTGAAAAAAGAAAGTGAAAGTCATTTTTTTAAGATACTAAAAAGACCGTCCGGGTCGGACCATCTTCAGGTTTTGCTCAACGCTGATAAAAAGACCAGACACCTGATTGCGCAACGAGCCACGTAATGCCCTCCATACCGGATTTGCAAAGGTAGATATGGGGATCAATGATCCTCAGCAAAGCCAAAGGATTTCGCGCATTACGCAGGTCATAAGAAAGTCCTACAGCTACCATTGAGGAAAAGCCCTGATCCAGCGAGAGAAAAATGCACCGGCAAAGGCATCCACATCGGTGAACCCTTCATTTGGACTGCACTGAAGTGGGCACCGATGACGTTACATAATTCACTCACCTGACCGATTCATGCAGGGTAACTCGATACCAAGTATTAGGGTGACCCTGCATGAGTCGACTTTTAACACAACTTACCTGTATTACCAATTTAGCCCAGAACCAAAATCAGAATTTTGTTGCCTCCCAAAAAATCGAAAAAAATTCAAATTTCGAAAACCAGCGAGTCAGGGAATTTCCCTGATACGCCCCCCTGTCGCGTTAGCACGCCGGATCCAATTCCGGCGAGGTCCCAGCCCCCACGACGTGGACGTGCGACTAGGAGTTGAAGCAAGATCCGGATCTTGCTCCCTTTTAGGGGCTATTTAAAAATTCAGTGGGAATTCACCTCAAGATGTGATCATCCTTCCTGTAAACATATAAAAACAATTTTAAGTGTTAATTAAGTATTAAAAAATATGAATATTTATGCAATTATATACCAATGTGTGAAAAGAAATAATAAATAAATATTTACCATCGGAATTTTACTCTTTTTTCTCTGTTCTAGGTATTTTATAGCTAAATACGCAGAAAAGGAGTCGAATACGACTAATTCGAGGTCGCTGATTCCGAATCCGGTGTCCATTCCCGGCGCTGGGCTTTAGCTTCGGAGATATTACCCATATTTATCTCGAAAATGCTCTTTATGGCGAATCGATCTAAGATGGGTGAAAATTAATGTCATATTTGTAATTAGCGACCTCAAATTAGTCGAAAATGACCGTATTTTTTAGTGTTTCGTCCCCTAATTGCCCTAAAATCGCATTTTTCAGGTGAAAATAGACCATATCTCCGAAACAAAGGCCTGGTACAGGAAATGGACGCCGGATTCAGAATCAGCGACCTCGAATTAGTTATATTCGACTCCTATTTTGGATATTTTCCGCTTTAAAAGCAGTTAAAATGATCAAGTAGGTATATTTTCAAAATAAATAGGTTGAAAAGTTGTTGTTTTGTGGGAGCTCAAACATGCTATGAATACCTACATTTTGCGAAAACGATAATTTATGCCATTTTTAAAGCTAAATACGCAGAAAAGGAGTCGAATACGACTAATTCGAGGTCGCTGATTCCGAATCCGGTGTCCATTTACGGCGTCAGGCCTTCGTTTTCGAGATATTACCCATTTTTACCTCGAAATTTACCTTTATGGTGAATCGTTCGTAGACGGATAAAAATTAGTGTCAAATTTGTAACCATCGACCTCAAATTAGTCGAAAACGACGTTATTTTTGAGTATTTCGTGCTTTAATTCCCCGATAATTGCATTTTTCAGGTGAAGATACTTTTTTTAACCCCAAGTCACCGATTAATGTTTTTTATGAAAACCGCTAAAAACCGCAACTATGGTAAAAATCCAAAACCCGAAACCGTAACAATTTACTTGAATTTTTGAAGTTTTTAAGAGCCGAACTGGAACGAAATCGTAATAAATCTTTCAGAGAAACCCTTTAAACCCGAAACCATAAATAAACAAAATAAAGGTTTCCATCCATGCTAACTATTTTATGAAGCTTTTAAAATTAGGGGCACAGATTAATGGTTAGCTTAGCTTCAGGGTGGCGAAGATCTTAATCCGTCTCTGACTGGAACTAAAAAATTTTGAGAACTGAAATTAGAACTAATATCATTTCAGTTTTCCATCACTGAAACCAGTCATAAGCAAGGAAGAGAGAAATATGTAAATAACGAAAGTCCATTTGTACTCGCAGGAGAGACGATTTTCTATCGTGTGAAATATTTATTATTTTTTTCCCCGAAATTCAAATTCAATTGAATTTCAAAATTTTTCAAATTTCAAATTTTCTCAACAGTTTGTTCATTTTCGCATTTATTTTTCCAACATTTTTGCCGATTTCAAATTTTTTCAAGATTTCCAACCTACAATTTTCTCGAAAATCAAACATTTTTCCAGTTTTGAATTTTTTGAAAATTCTTTCCAACTTGTAGACCAATCAATTGGATTAATATTGATTAAGCATATAAATCCACACTCCACGTCCACAGTACGAAACAAAATCGTCTTTCCCATGAGCATTAAATTCGCTGCTGCTACTTCCTACTTCTGAATTACTTATTCCGGGAACCCTCTTGCCAGGTCCCCCGGATCTCGCTTGTTTCCTTGAGAAGCCACTGAAACTTGAAGGATTTCCGAAAACGGACTTACGAGGTTTCAAGAACAGCGACGATTTTATATTTTCCCAGTGAATTTAGCTTATTTTACGCGTGAATGCGCATCTTGCCGTGTAATTTGAGTTGCTTAAGATGGAATTGAAGGGGCAACTGGTTAATTTTTTTCCTCATTTCGAGTTTGCGCCGGAATTTTAAAGATTTTATGGACGAAAATGAGTTATTTTATGACATTTATGGGAAAATTGAATTATTTGAAGGCGGGAAAAATTAATTAAGATAAAAATACGTCGCTGGTTGAATTTTTTTTAGAAAAAAACATACAAATTAATGAATCGAAGTAAGTATAAATGAAATTAATTTTTTTAGGTGGAAAAAAATCGTTCCAAATGTCTAGAAAGGAGTATTTGATCACGAGGAATTCGAATTTCGTGCCAATTTTACAATTTGAAGTTGACTCGCAAAATATTCTCAAATAAGTACACTACGGAATTTGTATTCAAACAGTTGAGACTTGAGACAGAGGAAAAAACCGACTCAATTGAGAACTATCGAATTTTTCCGATGTTTCTAACTTAACACAGCATCAGAAAATTGTAAATATTTTCAATTTTTGATGCTACAAAGCGTAAGTTGAATAATCTGTACATTTGGTTAATTTTTTCCATAATACGAGACGTTTCTCATTTTTCGAATTAATTATACGTCTTCAACTTCCCTCGAAGAAATTTTTCTGGCAATCATATTATTCAAATTTTTTATGGATAATCATCAGTTAATCGAACAACCTGAAAAATTCGCATTCTCGTCATAAATTTAAAACTGATATTTGCTTGATGCACGCTCAAAATTAATTCAACCATAAATTTTTCATTAATACAGTTTAAACATCAAATGCGATATCAACAACCTAAAAGCACTCAAATTTCAATCTAATAGCGAGGTAATTTTGAAATTTAGACAGAAAATTATCTCAGACCAAAAATAATCAATCAAATATCTGCGCTAAAACACCGAAAAAATCAATTTTTTCCTACGATTAATTATTGGTATTCTGAACGTAGGTCCAGTCCAATTTTACAAAATATGTGATTCATTGCAGTTGAAAATGAGCGGTAGATAACTGAGTCCTATTTGGCCTCATCTTTACAATTGTTAGTCGAAAACTATTCTATGACGACAGTAAGACAACACAACACAAAACCAACTTCATATTCTTTGACACAGCGGCAAAAAAAATCAAACTAATATCTAAGTTTTAACCGATCTGGGTTAAAAAAACACTGCCGGCCGTTCGACAGCGAAAAAACCGTGATCGGTTATCACAATCTTAAAAATAAAACAATACAACTAACAATTCAACATAAATCATGAAAAATCGTTGATAAATTAACAAAACACGCATAAAAGAGTAAAAAATGTAGAAATCGAGAAAATATTTCACAAATACAATTAAAAACGATGTAAAAAATTACAAAAATGGAGAAAATACATAAAATTACTTCTGCATTCTAACACGATCACATTTCATATGAAATTTAACACGAATAAAATGACAAAGAAAATCAATAATTACACAAGCATAAAACAATTGAATTACCGAAAATTTTACGTAATACTGAAAAAAATGGAAGTATTATGCGAAAATTTTGTCAATTAATGTAACAAATTTTGTAGAAAATTTCGTCAAAATCCCATTAAATACTGAAAAATGATTCAAAAAATTATAAAATTGCTAAAACAGGTTTTTTCCAACATACAAAAAATGAAATAACTTCCAATCAAAAAACCGATCATTTTTTTCAATTCAAGTACCAAAAAATATGAATTTTTACCAGAAATCCCAAATTTTGACCCAGATTGTATCCCAGAAAAAATTCAACTTTTTAAAAATAATTTAAAATACAGACCATCCGTTGCAGCGGAGAACATGACACCTTTAATTACAACAAAGGTCGTTACAGGAACCCGGATCAACGCACCCACTAGCTCGTTTCATTGGCCTGGGATGTTGACGAATTCAACAATGAGGCGACTTCACACTTCCATCACTTCCAATGTTGCGGAGACCCTAAGAGACTGCAACATTTAGACTGAGGCAGGCCTAGTCCTCAGGGCAAGGTATAAAGCACCCCCGCAAGTAAACCCTAGTAACGTCGTGAAAGTAGACTAGATACCCGCGCGAGGTCGCAGGACCACTCGCGGATAGCCAGCCTACATCCCTTCTTGACAGGCCGGAACTGTAACCCCGTACCATCCAACTCCGCGGGCCGCTCGGCCGTCAGATACGTGATTCTAGGTGCTAAACGAGTCTGGAATCCCACGCACTCCCTATATCCACCGGATTCCGTTAACATGGCATGCGGAGGAGTGAGCAAACCGGTTACCGCAGCGTATCGTACAACAACGTCAAACGATAGACCCAGACATTTGCAGGGGATTCCTTGTCTCCCCGATACACCGTCGCTCGATGCACCAGGTTGCAGACCCGCGATTTCTGAAATCTCTCATCTGCGATTAGCAATCACCTAACAATCCAAAATACAACTTTCCTGATGAAAGTCGTCAACTTTTGTTGGGAGCCAAGCTAAAGCCAAGAGATGAAAATAATTAAATTTTGCATTACCAATTATACTAGAACTGGTAAAGTTGGACAGACAAGACAGACCTAACAAATTGAAAAAACCAAATAGGTCCCTATCATCCTCACACAATTGCACAACCTTGACGTTCAAACCTATGACCAGCGATTCAAACGACCTTTGATTGTAATTAATCCATGGCATGCCGACCGCTCCTCAATACCCTTCGCTTCATACGACCCTGGCATGCCGCGCAACCCGAGATTCTCGGTACGATCGCACCAGGCATCGCAGAAAACTTGGGGCCTCTTCCGATGTCGCGAGACATCGGCGCCTGAAAATTTCAACCCGCAGTCCACAGTACCAAGCCTACTGCAGAAGAATACCTGAGGGCTCTCTTGCGATCAACTAGGCCGGCTGGTGCCTGGAGATCAAGAGACCACAGCCACCCCCGATCCATGTTTGGAGCTGACTTGCCGTGGAGTTCCCAGTTACTGGGCACGATCGCGCCAGACATCCATCAGAATCCGAAGGTTTCACCAATGCCATTCGACATTGATATTCTCTGACTAAGCCACCTACCCTCTCCCCACCATTTTGCCAAAGTTGTGTCCTATCTATGCCCAAACCACCACAGTGAGAAAAAATTACTTCTTCGAAATTAATTAATATACAAAAATACGAAAATCAAAACAAAAACGTTAAAATATCACGTACGGGGGGGGGGGAGAAAAATTCCAAAATTGATAATGAAAAATACAATATTTTTAACACGAAGAAATAAATACGAAAAAATTACGTTATAAGAACAAAAGGAGGGATGAAGTTTTACTCAACTTGACGAAAAAATTGACGTACATTTAAAATTTTCCAAAATCAAAACGTTACGTTAGCAAACGATTATTCCAGCATTTTCCAATCAAATCAAATTGCATTCAAGAATATCTAACGCGTATGTAATAAAATACTTCGAATCGTGGCTACATTCGAATAAAAATTATCGCGACATATGCTAGGTAAACAAACCATACGATATTTGTTGCAATGTCATCTGCAAGTGAATTTTCAGCGACGAATTTGGTTGTTGCTTCGTTGAGCAATTCTCATTTCTCAGCACTCGAACACGTTGACATTCACTCGATTTCTTCCATATGTTTACTGCAAAAAAATCATCAAATTAATCTCAGATATAAAATATGACTGACAATAAACAACAAAACAACGATTTTCATCCCCTCTCCCTACGGTGTTTCTATTCTTATCCAAAAATCTTTCGGGAAAAATTACTCTCAAGAAATCGATAAAAATACGAAAATAAAAGCGAAAAGGTTCGTGTAATACCCAATAAAGAAAATTCAAAAATTGACGATAAAATTCACAATTCATGTCACGAAATTGGATACCTATTGAAAAATCAAACAAAAAATGCCAACTTTTGATCAACATTATGCTGACCGCAAGAGTTCGAGAATAAAAAAAATAAAAAATGAGCATAAGTAGGTTTGTTTGAAAGACGTCAAAATCAAAATGATCTAAGTGATAATGCTAGCTAGCATCGATATCTTCCAATGAAACTGTGAATACCTAATTCGTACGTAATATAATTTCTCGATCGTATACTCATAAGCAATTTCCGAACGTTTAGGAATAAAAATAATTACAACTGAGATTAACATACACAAACAATTACAAGATTCGTTAAGGTTTACCTTTAGGTAAATTTCACGTCAATTTGTCAGCGGTGAATTTCGTCTATATTATCACGTTGATAATACTTCAATGCTGGAATAGGTAGGTTGAATTTCATTCGATTACGACTCTTCCATTCATTTCACTGTAAAAAGAATATAACGTTAATCACAGGACAAGATAAATAATCGAAAAAAAATTATCAATCCCCCCCCTCACGCGAAAAAATAAAACGTTCAAAAATAGAAATAAAAATGGAATAGAAACGAAAAAATATTGAGAATTTGAGAAAAAAAAATGAAAATTGGTGTTCAAGTAATTCAATACGAACAACAATTAAACGAAGTGAAAATAAAAGAATTAATAAACGATAATGAGCAAACACGAGGTGAAGTTTAAAATTGAAAAAAAAAACGCCAATTCGGTTTGATTGAAAAATTTCAAAATCGAAACTACAAATGTAAATATCGAATTCAAAGGCAATAAAATTCGTCGATTGTTTTCAACTATCAACAATAAGACGAAAACGAGTAGCAATTATGCTGAAAAATAGCAATCAAAAATTGAAAAAAAACACCAATGGCTTGATTGAAAAATTTCAAAATCGAAACTACAAATGAAAATATCGAATTCAAAGGCAATAAAATTCATCGATCATGTTTTCAATTATCAACAATAATTTTCGAACGTTTTAAAATACAAACCATCACAATTACTTAGGCTCACGACATACAAATTAAACAAAACTCGTTGTAGTTTTACTTACCTAAAATCAAATTTATCAGCACCTAATCGAGACACTCTGGCGTTGATCATTTCTTAGAACTCGAGAATATTGAATTCCACTGGATTCTTTCACACATTCCAAGCTCTATAAGACAAAAAATTACCGAATTAATCATAAATAAGAGTAGATACTAGATAGGTGACTAACAATGCACAATAAAACAACGTATTTTCTTGTCTTGTGGATAGATAGTGAACTGTAATAACAATTCGATAATGTTAAATGCTGGAATTCACATCTGAACTTTCTCAATCACTGAAGTAAGTACGTTGGATTTCCATTTCTAATCATTTACTTACCACTAAGCTGTTCTAATTCTTGAGAAACGAATTCAGATTAGTCACGATGTTCAATAACAATCACATTTTCTCACATTCGATTATAGGTACACACGTTTTCGAAACCTCAAATCCAAACGATACGTAAATCTGAAAGGTAAACAAGACAATTAAATCCACCACAGGTAATGGCAAATTTCTTTGTAATTTCAAAAAAATATTGATTTAAACGTTAGACGCCTACACTACAGGAAACAGGAGCAAAAGTGCTTCATAGCAATTATTAGGCAGATACCTAGGTATCAAATAAATAAAACATTCGACGAAAGTGAATTCTATGCTTATTAATTTCCTATTTCGTAGACAGGACTAAATTAAACGTGAAATAGTTCAATTCGTTTTGTACATACCTGTGAATCGCTGTCAACAGGTAAGCATAAGCTATTCTAATTTCCAACAGTTCCATATTCCAATATTTCAACAGTATGTACTCATTATAGGAATACGAGCAGCGATTCGAATTTAGCTCCATTCGCCGGATCATCGATCAAAATCAAATATAGCCTCAGCATTCTTCATTAATTCGAACGAAGGAATACAGTCGCCGAAAAAACTACGTACATTGCATAGCTAATTTAACGAAACAAAGAAAAAATCGCGATTAAAAATCGGAATAGGAGTAGATGTTGGAATACGAAATCAAACACCCAAGATGAAACATTCAACTTACCAAGTCAATTAAGAATACCGCAGCATAGTTATTTTACGCGTTTTTCTAACGTATTACCGTTACATCATAAAGCAAATAATAATAATTTACTAATTACGAAACAAAATTAGTTCAAATTTCATTATTAAATTAAATCCGAACGCTACAAGAACAAGAATGCAGCAAAGAACAAACGTTTCATGAAAATGGCTGCAAATTTAATTCCGCGTCTCGCGTCTATTTCACCATGAGTCGCGTTCAACAGGTTGACTCATACTCATCGGGTTTCTCACCGATGAGGCGATGACATAACGTCGATGAAGCCACCGTAGTAAATGCAAAGCCTCGATTTCTTACCTATTTTCATACCTACTTCAATTTTATTATTTTTTAAATTTCATTGAATTAATGAAGTTTTATTAAAAAATAACCATAAATTTGGTTTTTTTATTATTTCAAATTTGTTAATACAACAATTTTACAAAGTTTTAAATGCGTTTACAATGAAAAAAAATGAAAAGAGGTAATCATGACTGAAAAAACGTGAGTCACGCATGAAGTCATGTTGATTTTTTTGTGTTTTTTTTATTCGGCAGTTTTGTTGGCAACACTTCTTCTAGCAACAAACTTTGATTATATAAGCAATAAACTGAATTTTTGAATTTTACGTCAATTTAGGGTACTTTAGTACCCTAGCCCTACGTCAATTTAAACAAAAATAATGGCAAGTTCAAAGTTTTATTTTAAAAGCATTTTTAAAATGCTACATAATTTGATATCTTTGAAACAGCTAACAAATTCGTTGCTTCGTACGGCATTCATTCTGTAGTGATGATTATAGTTTCCATTTATTTATTCCATTGCAGTTCAATTACGACATGTACGGCTGATGATCCGGTATGCTGACTTCGGCATTTTCAAAATCAGTTCGTGTTTTTTGATCTCAAACCCCAATTATTCATACGTTCTTCGAGTATAGAACAATGTAGTTACTTTGTTCTTTAAATTACTCTGTGTCTAATGCATTATTTTAATAATACAGTCAATCAATAACTCAATTTGGACATCGTCCTCACAACGTTCATTCGAAAAAGAAACAAACGAACAATGATTGTGATTCCAACGTCAAGTTCAAATAGCAGGTACCTACTTATTCTATTTTAAATAGCTCTGAACTCTGAATCTATCTACAGATACGAATTAGGATGTCATTTGAGTCATTTTGAAGTATATAAGTTGACTCAATTTTATCTACTTATTAATGATTAATCACTGTCGTTTTTGTCATCCCATGCCACAGGTGGTATTTTATAAATCCGAAGAGGTTTTGTATGAAGTGTAAGTATTTGGATTCGGGAACTGCAGGAGTACTTCTATTACATTGCATCAATTTGCAATGCAACAGGATAAAAAGGTATGTTAATTTTAATGCCAATAAAGAAAATGATCTTGTAATAATCATTCAAAATCTATTCTTAAATCATTCTTATGCTTTTATAGATCAGTGCAATAGCTATCAGCATGAATTTCATATTGGCCGAAACGCGTAGTACCGTAACTTATAGGAATTGATCTAGCATCTGAGTTCCACGCAGCTATGGTGATAAAAATAAGAAAGAAGTATAGAGAATCCAGTGAAAACATCAAACTAATATGGTTTTCATTGAAATTCGTAATATTTGATTTTATTTCCCAATGTACTTCTGTACCTAACAGGTACATGCAAATACGTTCAGAAGTATAAATACCTAAATTGGTTATTTAAAAAAAAAATTTTGATCATTGTCAAAAATATGTACCTAAATATTTTTTCTTTACATGAAATAAATATCTTTTACGTGGGTGAATAAGTACTTAATTGGCACAAGAAAAACAGTAAAAAAACATTGCTTCTTTACCTAGGTACTTCTTTTCGAAAATTTACCAAATTGACAATTTCGACTATTTTAAATGGTTAAATATAATGACTAATTTGAGATCAATGATTCCAGATCAGATGTTATTTCTTATTGACGTTTGAAAATGCCATTTTCCATGAAAAAACGACACCGTTGGCTGGATATCAACCTGAAATTATTCGAACCCGATCTTAAAACTATTTTACGTCTATACAAGATTAAAAAACAAAGAAAATTGTAAACCCTACCTAAAGATCAACACCACCACTAGTAAAACCAGCTTTTTTGTAATACGATTACAAAGTCTGTATAATTATCTATGGTTTTACACGTCGTACACTTTGTAAGTACGTTTGAAATCGCCACTAAGGAGCTTACATTGATCGACGTTGCACTTCTGCGGTAGGTAAGTCTTACACCTTGTCTCGAATCACGTCGACGTAGCACCTCAAACCGAACGGTGAAAGGAGAGAAATCTGCGAACTACACGACTCCAATTTCAAACGTACAGGTATCAAATTCAGGTGCATAATCCTGCGAAAAAGAATCAAATTGGTAATCTCGTCTCGGATAACGTGCAAATATAGAAAATAACCCAAAAACTCGTCAAAATCTACATCTTCGTATAATACAGAGGTACCAGAAAATATACTATCAGTCGACAGTGGCAATTTTCCTATTACATTGTTTTTTTTTGCCAAAACGCTATGTATTATTTTTACGTTGACAGGAATTTTATTCGTAGTATTATTTACACGTTACCTTCTCTATACGAATACGAAAACCTAGGAAACTATTTACCCAAACCGTTTTTTTTTTTTTTTCATACCTACACATACGGAAGAGCTTTTCATCTGGCAATGACGAATACGTTCGAGGGCCCCGGCGCAGCACCGGTTAATATTTCAAAATTGATATTATAAACGCGGTCGAGTATTTCCATTTCGTCGCTGGCACGAACCAGGTAAAGGTATCTCGCGCTATGTCAAAATGCAAATGTACATAAATAGTACGACGATGACGAAAAATTGGAGCATTGGGAGTACTACGCGTGATGCTGCGTTTTTTCTTCTTCAAACCCCGAATTCGTACGCGACATCGAGGTATATGTACGAAGAGCTGTGGCTGGAGGGGAAAATGTAAATTTTATACCGAGTCTCACTGTTTTCTGTTTTTTTTTTAAAAACTCGTGTAAATATTTCGCAGATCGCTTTGAAAGTTTTGTTTACGAGCAGGGGCACACCAATTTCAACTTGGTTCGTGTACATACCTACGTTGACTGAAAAGTGGAGATCTCGGCTAGAAGGTAAACTTTCCAGGATTAAGTTTCCGGTTATGGAATCCTCTGGAGAAGATATTGCTCGAGTAGAAAGTCGAGCAGTATTTTTCGTCCAAGCATCAGGTGGTCATTTAATGTGACAGTGAATATGTGATGCGCAGAGAGACGGCGGTTCGGTCAAGACTTTCTCCCAGCGGTGTCACATAGAAGTCTTTTTTTGCTTTTTAGCTGCGCTGATTTGCATAGGCAATATGAAAGGATCGAATAACTGGAAGATTCGGATATTTCTCAATTGACGGCAGAAGCAACGTTTTTAGGGTTCAAGTCTGTAACAAAAATTTTGCTACAGAGCACTTTAAACAATCTTGATAAATTGATAAATAATTTCCACATTAGATGACTTGAATTATGAAATGGAGACTACTTAGGTACCTTTTTTTTTTCATTCCTATTCGAAATTGAATGAAAAATTACAAAATTGCATAAGTTTTACCAAGGAGCAAAAGCTTCTAAATCGTGGATACTGGATACATTTTGAGGATTTCCTCTGCCAACCAATTTTCAAGAATTCAAAGGTACATAAGTAGGTATACGTAATCTCACATCAAATAAATTGAATTAAGTATAGATATCTGTAGAGATGACTTTTCGTTATACCAACGAAATATTTGTGATAAACGATTACGAATTCACTCACGAACAGTACTTTAAACCCTTTCTAGTTTCTACGCGAATTTTACTGGATAAATCGTTTTTTCGAGAAGAAAATAAGCGATATCTTGAAAACAAAGACCCAACCACGGAAATGGACAACGAATTTGGATTTTGGATTCAGCAACCTCAAATTCGTACTATGTAAGTATTCGACTCCTATTTCGAATATTTTGCTTAAAAAAAGACTTTAAAAATTGCGAAATAGAAAAAAGTTTGCTATTTTTGGAAGAAAAAGCGTAGGTACCTTGGCGGAAAAAACCTCTTTTTACCTCTTACCAACTTGTTTGATGATTCCTATGTTTGTTGTTTCAGCTATTTCGAATGTGGAAAAACTCAAAATAGGATCGGCCAAATATAAAATATCACTAAGTAATTCGACGTCGCTAATTACGAATCCAGTGTCTGTTTTCGGCGCAAGATCTTTGTTTCGGAGATGTGACCCATTTTCAACTCGAAAGTGCGATTTTGAGGCAATCAGGCCTTTTCGACCAATTCGAGGTCGTTGGTTATGAGTAGAAAAGTAAATACTTATGCAAAATGAAACGATTAACTTACAGTAACTGAGTTGATCAAGATTTCCATAGCATAGCATAATCATTTTGCACATTCTCATTACGCACTGACAAAGAAAATGATAACTAAATGAGGAAACGAATTGAATCAAATATTATTATCAATTCTTCACTGAAACGACCGCTACCATACTTTACTCGGTCAGTTTAAAACGTAGATATGCAGCTCGCGCTCGCCGTCGCCGCTGTCGGATAACCATTACCATTTCCACCAGCCAACTTGAACCTTGAACCTGTTAAGTATAGTCATAGTATGTTGTCGTCCCCTCTTATGTATAAGTTTGCGCATGATGCCTGTTTAATGTTTAACACGTTCACTCTCAAGTCTCAAGCTGCCATCTACGATTCCGTAATTTTATAAATAAGTACCAATTAAAACACTGGTTGTCACCACGTCATGTTTGGGGCGATGACCAAGCAATTACACAGAACACAGAATTTTTCGAATTAATTTATTTTACGTGGAAAAAACACATTGAATATGCGCTTATGAAAAATATCTCACAATGCAAGCATCGGTCGTGAGCGGATTTATTACGCACGTCCGCTCCTTTGTAATTTTAAATGTAATACTAGGTAGAATATACTAAGCTACATCTTTGCCTCCGTCAACATCTGGTTGTTTTCATTACAAATGTAATCGAAACTGAGCCTTCCTCGCTTTGTAGTAACGGTATCAGATACGGTGTCATGCAGTTCATATTCAATTTCTGCAGTCTCGCACCTCGCGGTTTCTCTCGGAGTACATGGCGCACATTTTTGTTCGTCGGTGTACAATTTCGATTTATAACGACCCGACGTCCCGAAACACGGACCACCCGTGAAGGGAAAATAGTAATGGTGATCGTACGGTTTTCCCGTTCTCGTTACCTCGCGGGGTAGCTTTGGGCGCTGAGGGTATGCATTTCGTATTGGGACGCCTCTGGACACCAAATGTTTGTCTAGGGCTCCTGGTAGACCCATTTTGCTGTATACAACGTTTTTACAGTGGCTGCAGATTTGTTCCAGCTTCCACGACGATGAACATCGATCGCACCTTGGGCATTTGCAATCCGATTCTGTACAAATGCACGAATTTTCTCCGCAGTTCTCACAGTTGATGTCATGTTTTGTATTCGTATTACTTTGATATTCGATGGCAGCGATGGCGTTGGTGTAAGCGGATTCGATGCCAGCGATGGTGATGTAGTAAGCGATGATACCGATGATGCAAGCGATGACACCGATGATGCAAGCGATGAAACCGATGCTGTAAGCGATGCTAGCAATGCACAAAAGGACCAAACGTACCACTACATTTGCAGACATATTAATTTAATGACCGACATCGTTTTGTTTCTTTGTAACTGAAATGCTAAATCAAATCCAATAATTCCAAAGGCACGTCGGGAAGAGCCGAAGGGCAGCATTGCCAACCGGAATTCCAAGAATTCCTTAAAATAGCACGAATATTCTCCGATGTCATGTTTTGTATTCGTATTACTTTGACATTCGATGGCAGCGATGGCGATGGTGTAAGCGGATTCGATGCAAGCGATGGTGATGGTCTGAGCGATGTTACCGATGACGCAAGCGATGATACCGATGACGCAAGCGATGAAACCGATGTTGTAAGCGATGCAAGCAATGCACAAAAGGCCCAAAAAACGTACCACTACATTTGCAGACATATTAATGACCGACAATAGTTTTGTTTCTTTGTAACTGAAATGCTAAATCAAATCCAATAATTCCATAGGCACGTCGGGAACAGGGCTGGAAGAACGCTGTGATTTTTTTGTCGTTCCTTGTTCTTTAGTTCCCAAAATAAACCTTCCGTCTTATTTTCATCTGTTCTTTGTAATTACAGTGAATGACGTTCGTTCGTTCTTCTGTTCTTTGTTCTTTGCCTCAATCACGTTCTCCGTTCCCGTTCTCGTTCTTCATTCTCAGTTGAAAATCATGCACAATTTTGAACAAAATTCGAAAAGAAATACATACAGGAGCACAAATTCATCAAAAACACACAGACACAATGCATAGGCACAATCACATAAGACATAGAATGCGCTTTTAACAGAGTTGTCATTTTACATGTAGAATATCTTATTCTACATTTTACGTAAAAATGTAGAATAAGTTAAATTTTTACGTAGAATAAGTGTAAAATGTAAAATAAGCTGTACGGCTCTTCTGATTGGCTAATAAGACAATGATGGCTTGAAAAATCGACCAAGTACTAATACTAAAATGTATTTACTTTTATAATGTTTGATTTCGAGTTTCGACCTTGATATTTTTACTTTTATAATTTCTGATTTCAAGTTTCAATAATATTTTTACTTTTATAATTTTTGATTTTGAATTTCAATCTTTCGATTTGATTGAAGTACTTACTCTTGTTATTTTTAATAATTCAATTTTTGAACTTTTCATTTTTTCAAATATAAACAACTTTTTGTCTTAATGTTTGCCACTATTATTATTTCGTTAATCAGTCGTTAATCTGGATTTTCAATTTCTTTAGTAAACAAAATTTCCACTTTTCAGTCCAAAATTTCATTATATTATATCATCCTCATCAACTCTTTACTGTTAAGCTAATGAGATTTTCTGTCTTGAAATTAAATACAATTTTTCAAAAAAGAATTGAAAACGTATTAATAGGTCTCTGATTGGTAAAAAACTCATGAATTAAATATTACAGTCGAGATATTTGGACATAATTCAATGAAATTGATGTTTTTTCCGGCTTATTTTACATATTCTACATATTCTACTTATTCTACATTTTACATTTTTTCCAAAACTTATTCTACTTTACTTATTCTACATCTTATTCTACATTTTATTCTACATTTTACATTCTACATGACAACTCTGGCTTTTAATCCATAAAGAGGGAGAAGTGGCCATTAAATATATGATTTTGAGTTGATTTTACCATGATATTGAAGGAAAATGGGGAAAAAAGAAAGAACAAAGAACAATCAAGAATTTAGTGTTCTTTGTTCTTGTTCTTTAAGCCAAATTAAACATTCGTCGTTCGTTCCCATTTGTTCTTTTCGGTAATTTTTCAATGTTTGTTCTTTCGTTCTTTAGTTCTTTCAAAAAAATGACTGTGTTCTTCATTCTTTGTTCCCGTTCTTCGTTCGTTCTTCCAGCCCTGGTCGGGAAGAGCCGAAGGGCAGCATTGCCAACCGGAATTCCAAGAATTCCTTAAAATAGCTATAATTCTTTCGGTCAAACTTCCTTAAAAATTCCTTAACCTTTTTTTCAGTGTTCAAAACCGCCAGAACCAAAACCCACCAGAACCACTTTTTTTTAGATTTTTCATTTGGGAACCATGACCAATTGGAACCGATTCAGAAGTGTGTTGAAAATTTTCCAAAAAAGACCAAAAAGAACCGATTCAAAGGGGGAAAAGTGAGATTCCCAATTGGAAGAACCAGAAAAAATTTCAAAGTTTGAAAATTAATACAACCACCAGCACCAGCAAATGTATTTCCTGATAAAACCACCACCAACAGGAACCATTTCAGTTAATTTCAAACCAAAACCAGAACCACCACCACCAGCTTGTGAATCGGTTCCAATTGGTTCCAAAAAAAAAAAAATCCAAGTAACTTTTAATGTTAGTTAACGGTCAAGGGTGCTCTACTCTACATATTGCAGAAAATAATTCGGGTCTATCGTGCACTGCAAATCTGCAGCTTTCTTTGGGATTATAAAGGAGTAAAAAAAATGATGAAAGAATGAACGAATAATTATGATTCCAGTACGTAAATAGAAGAAAATAAAAGTACCTAATAAAAGTTTCAATTGCCATTATAATTATTTTAATAAAACTTTCAAAAAATGCAAGATTTGATGACGGTTTCTGCAAAAATTCTCTGAGACTACAGAATAAAATTTGATGAAATTTGAATATAGATGCTATTCGTTTTTCTGATTTTCCAAAAAAAAATGCCGAATGAAAATATTTTTCATAATTTGGAAAAAAAATGAAAAAAAAAGCCCGATCAGCCTACCCGAAATACTTTTTTTTTACATATCATATCCAAATTTCAACAAATTTGATTCAGTAGTTTCAGAGAATTCTTGCAATAACCCAAACCGTCATCAAATCTTAAATTTTTTCAAAGTTTTATTAAATAATAATTAATTAATTAATTAATTAATTATAATGGCAATTGAAACCTTTCATTACCTACTTTAATTTTCTTCTTTTTACGTACTAATAACATATTCATCCATTATTTCGTCATTTTACTTGTGAATACTCAGTGTTGGTAATTTTTGTGTGTTTTTTTAAAATTTATTCAAATTCAAAAAAAATTTGAAAGACCAAATAGAACCGGGAGAACCAGGACCAATTGAAACGATCTTCAATTTTGAGAACCACCACCAGAACAATATGATGAAAATCTTGAAAATTAAGCCAAAAACCCGAACCTTTTGCGAAAAATTAAAAACCAGAACCATTTCAAGACCAGAATCAATAATTACAAAAAAAGAAAATATCAGAACCAAATGGAACCGTTTCAGCCCATCACTAAAAACCAATTCAAAAACCAGAACCAGGAACCACTTTATTACAAAGCAACATAAAACCACAACCAATTGAACTTCAATCGGTTTTGAACACTGCTTTTTTTTGACAAATAACGTCACTAAAAACGTCATCTGCCGCCTGACGCTGTGAAAATGAAATAAAAACGTAAAAATTGAATAATTTATACTTTAATTAATGAACCGTGTTAAAATTAAAAGGAACCAAGCGACAAATTTGGAAGTGCTGAAAAAAGTTTGAAGAAGGGTGTCATATCCTTAGGATGGCAACACTGTTTTTAGATAGATAGATGATGCAATATAATTGATATGTAGATGATGCAATATAAATTATATTGCATCATCTATCTATCTATCTAAAAACGGTGTTGCCATCCTAAAGATATGACAAAGGGATAATAAGCATGAGAAATTTTCTCATGCTTATTAATTATTATCCCTTCTTAAAATTTTTTTTAGCAGTTATTGTACTTTCAAGTCTGTTTTTTGGTGAAAT
Organism: Pseudococcus viburni; assembly: GCA_033439095.1. Classification (NCBI taxonomy): domain Eukaryota; kingdom Metazoa; phylum Arthropoda; class Insecta; order Hemiptera; family Pseudococcidae; genus Pseudococcus; species Pseudococcus viburni. The sequence continues at coordinate 8,054 of JAVBJF010000792.1, read as the reverse complement.
TTTTTACGTCGCTTGGTTCCTTTTAACTGGACACGGTTCAAATTAATTAAGATTTTTAGAAATTTTAGAAATTTTTACGAAAAACGTAGGCGACGATTTAAAATACCTATTGTTTGAAATTGAGGAAATTTTTGAAATTTTTACCAGAGAATTTTTCCGTTTTTGAGCCGAAATTGGGCAAAAATTTTAAAGAAGAGGAGGGGCTTTTACCTAAAGAATGGGTGTTTTTTGCTCACTTTTCATATTTTTTTTTTTGAAATTCCTTAAAAATTTCTCAAAATGTTGAATGTAAAATTCTTCAACAAATTCCTTAAAATTTCTCAACTTTAAGGTATTTTCTTTAAAGTTGACAATGCTGTGTACCGGGTGCTCGATTACAGGGGTTGAGAACGGAACGGAAAACTGGAACGGGAACGCCAGGTTTTTCAAAATAAACGGAACGGAACGGTAAAACAGACCGAAAAAAATTTGGAACGGGAACGGAACGGAACGGAACGCAGAACGGAATGTTTAAAGAACGGAAAAACGGAACGGAACGGAAAAACGTTTAAATTTTATCCGGTTTTCCGTTCTTCCTTTTTTTTTTCAAATTTGTACTACCTCGTGTGTTTTCTGGATATTAAAGCCAATGAGTACTAAGGTGATGGAAAAAATAAGAAATGATGAAAAAATGTGAAAATTTTTTTCACATTTTTTCATCATTTTCTTATTTTACTACAAATAAATTTGAAATTCAATTCAATATGAAAAATCGACAATAAAAATTGAAAATTACACACGTATAAAACGAAAGATGGTGATTTTAATTATTATTTAGAATTTTGCAATTCACATTGTTAATGGCGGAAATAGGTATATGTAGAATGTAGGTTCTAGGTATGTATAGAAAAATCGATATAAGTAACCACTTTTTCATGATCTATAACTTTTTTCTATAATCACATGATTTTTTGGCGGAGGATGAACCGCGGGGGAGGGGGGGTAGCCGAGTGGAAAAATTGTGAAAAAACATCAATTTTCCAATTTAAGTAGCTCCAAAAAACCCTTAGAATACACACTGAATCTTTGCCTTCAGACAAACAGGAACAAAAATTTTGAATTTTTGAAAATACAAAAAATTGTTGTTTTTATGTTTCATTTTCTGCCAAAAAATCGTGTGATTATAGAAAAAAGTTGAAGATCATGAAAAAGTGGTTACTTAATTATATCGATTTTTCTATACATACCTACCTATACCTATTTCCGCCATTAACAATGTGAATTGCAAAATTCTAAATAATAATTAAAATCACCATCTTTCGTTTTATACGTGTGTAATTTTCAATTCTTATCGTCAATTTTTCACATTGAATTGAATTTCAAATTTAATTTGTAGTTTATCGACTTATTAGTAGAGAGCAGAAAAATATGCACATATAATATGCACTTTTTAAAGAAAAAATATGCATAAAAAATGCATATTTTTCAGAAATATGCAAAAAATATGCATTTTTATGCAAATTTTCGCTTAAAAAGTGCATATTACTTATATGTGCATATTTTGACATTTTTGGGTGCATATATTTTTTCCGCTCCCTACTTACCTATTAGGTTATCATTTTTTTTACCTTATTTTATTCCCATCATAATGATTCATGTTTACGTAGTTAACGACGTGACAAAATTATAAATTTATAAAAGCTCAACCTTTTTTGTGGAAAAAAAAAAAATTGGAACGGAACGTGAACGGGAACGTTATAACGGATCTGAAAACTGGAACGGAACGTAGAACGGGAACGCTTCAAAGTGTATCTCGAACGGGAACGGAACGGAACGGAACGTTTAATGAACGGAAGAACGGAACGGAACGATGTAACGTTCTCATTCCGTTCTCAACCCCTGCTCGATTAATTCTGGCACCCTCTCCAGTTTGTAGACAAACAGCAATCAAGCAATCCACTTTTTTTTTCTCAATTTAATCGTTACATCGTTGCACATTTGATTTATAAATTAAATGTGCAACATTGTAACGATAAAAAATTGAGAAAAAACTGGATTGTTGTTTATCTACAAACTGAAGGGGGTGCCAGCATTAATCGAGTCCGTGGTACGTAACTACGTAAGATAAGTAAACAATCTAATTTGTCCGAACAAAATTTTTTCCATTGTATCAAAAAATGAGAAATTGCAAATTTTCAAATTCAATTTTTTTACATTCAACACAGCAATAATATCAAAAAAAGAAATTTCAAAGGAGGATGAAATTGACTGACGCTTTTCAAGTTTAAAAACTTGAAATGACCGAAAAAACGTGAAGGAGCACACTTAAATTAATGAAAAAACTATCGTAAATTCGTAATTCCTAATTCGTAAATACATTAGGTACAACTCTACGAGATGTAACTTTGTGCCAATGAACAAACAATTTCCTTCACTCCGTTGAAATTAAAAATTCTTGAAAATTATGCGATAAATGGCCATAGAACCATTAGAACCGAAAAAGAGAGGGGGAGGGGTCTAAAAATTTCCAGATTTTTTTTTCATCAAAATCACATCTGCGCTGGGAGGGTAGATCGAAAATCGGTGCGGGGCCAAATTTACTACTTATCTGTCCGGACTCTTTGAAGAAATGTTCACTTTTTTTTCATTCTTTTTGGAGTTGATTTTTTTTTATGAATTAACTACGTTATGATAAAGTACGTAATATGTGACGCGTTTTGAGCCCAATATAGTGAACTAGTGCATGGTCATTAGGGTGGAGTGAAAAAAATCGATGGTCTTCGATTTTGCTCATTTTTTAATATGTTGTTCCTTTTGAGTTGAAACCTCCCCACACAAATTTTTAGCCCCCTAGGTCACTCTGGAGGGGAGCTAGGGGGTCTCAAAGAGGGGTCATTTTCGAAAAAAACACGGTTTTTCGCGTTTTTGACCCCGAAAACCCCCAAACAAAACTCGTTACGTCGGTTTCCAGGTGCAATTTGAGATTCTGCGTCGATCTGTGCAATCGGTTTTTCGATTTGAGGCCATCTTCCTTTCCCCACCCTCGCTTTTACATGTGCAGATTTGTGTTTTTTGAGTATCATAAAATCGTTTTTCGCGTTTTATGCAAAAACTAAGCTTCCTACGAAAAAAGTGTAGTGACCAAGTTTGTAGAGCGTGAAATTTGCCACCTAGTACATGTAGTAATATTTATGTCGACTCGATATTACGAAAAAAAAAAACAAAGAAAACGAAAAGGCTCTAGTGCAAAAGGGGGTCATTTGGCTTCAAGTGGAACTTTGTAAAAATTTTTATGCCATTCGATTTGGATTGGTAGAAGATGATTTTAGAGCGCATGAGCGAATTTTTATCTCACCCCTGGGGGGCTGGGGTCCAAAATACGCGATTTTCAAACTAAAAACTTTTAAAAATTCTCTCTCCCTCCAGCGAGTTTTCAACCGATTTTTTTTCAAACTTAGCATATAGGTAGAAGTACTAGAGGGGAGTGTTCTGAAATTTTTCAGATTTTTTCGACCACTTTAATGACCTTGAATTTGACTTTGGAAATTTCAAATTGTCCTGGGGAGTACAGTTTCAGTGCTGTCTCACAAAATTTTTCAAATATAGATTTCCCAATGTATTTCAAACTCCTGAGAATTTTTTCAGATTTTTTCAAGTGGTGGAAAGTGGTCAAATATTCAAAAAACTGGTGCAATTCATCATTTTTTTTGCTTAAAATCAGTGTTTTACATCAATTTCTCATTTTTTATAGTTTCTTGCTAAAAATATTATTATCACTCACCGTGTCCCATTTCGACCTTTATTCATTAATATTTCTTACGACTATGATGTTTTAAGCGAATTTAATGCTTACACCATTGCAGTAGTCCAATGTAGTCTCTGCGGTTAGCTCAGGCATACTGCACTTTTTGAACACGAGTTGAAACGTGTTTTTTCTATTAGTATGTGACCCACAGGAAAATTTTTAAGAAGTAAAGTCATTAAAAATTTCTCTTATGGGGTGAGCGTGGGGGAGTTTTGGGAGAGGGTTAACCCCGATTTTTCCACAAAAAAGGGTCAGGGTAAGTTTGATGTCATTTTCATATAATTCGACCCCCTTGAACTCTATTCTGCGATTAGTTTTCCGATCAAAAGCGTAGATCCGCTTAAATCGTACAATTTGTATTGCGAAATAGTGGCCGATTTTGAGAAAAAAAGAGGTAAAAATTGTGATTGTTTTCATTAGAATTTGAAACCAGTTTGTAATAGAATCCAAACCTTCTGAATTCGAATTTGTTGTTGGTTTCCAGATAGAAATACCCTCTTGATTGTCGATTTTTGGAGCCGAAAAACAGAAGATTGACCACTTTCCACCACTTGAAAAAAGATGAAAAAATTCTCAAGAGTGTGAATACATTGGAAAATTCAAATTTGAAATTTTTTGTGAGACAGTATCAAAACTGTGCCCCCAGAGCGATTTGAAATTTTCTAAGTCAAATTCAAGGTCATTAAAGTGGTTGATAAAATCTGAAAAAAATTTAGAGGACTCCCCTCTATTACCTCTACCTACGTGCCAAGTTTGAGAAAAATCGGTTGAAAACTCGTGGAGAGAGAATTTTTAGAAGTTTTTAGCTTTAAAATCACGTATTTTGGGCCCCCAGCCCCCCAGGGGTGAGATAAAAATTCGCTCATGCGCTCTAAAATCATCTTCTACCAATCCAAATCGAATGGCATAAAAATTTTTACAAAGTTCCACTTGAGGCCAAATGACCCCCTTTTGCACTAGAGCCTTTTCGTTTTCTTTGTTTTTTTTTTTCGTAATATCGAGTCGACATAAATATTACTACATGTACTAGGTGGCAAATTTCACGCTCTACAAAATTGGTCACTACACTTTTTTCGTAGGAAGCTTAGTTTTTGCATAAAACGCGAAAAACGATTTTATGATACTCAAAAAACACAAATCTGCACATGTAAAAGCGAGGGTGGGGAAAGGAAGATGGCCTCAAATCGAAAAACCCGATTGCACAGATCGACGCAGAATCTCAAATTGCACCTGGAAACCGACGTAACGAGTTTTGTTTGGGGGGGTTTTCGGGGTCAAAAACGCGAAAAACCGTGTTTTTTTCGAAAATGACCCCTCTTTGAGACCCCCTAGCTCCCCTCCAGAGTGACCTAAGGGGCTAAAAATTTGTGTGGGGAGGTTTCAACTCAAAAGGAACAACATATTAAAAAATGAGCAAAATCGAAGACCATCGATTTTTTTCACTCCACCCTAATGGTCATAAGCGCGTCAAATTTACCATTTTATAAATCTGATTTACATTATTTATTGATTTTAAGTGTCACAAAATCGATTTAAATTGTTTCCGAAGAAATGCGATTTTCCAACTCCGATCATTTCAGTTAAAGTTGTGCGAGCCAACACTATTTCATTCATTATGTTGGTGACAAGCAAAACCAAAAGAATTGAGAGTGGCGTCAGTAGGTATGTACTTGCGACACGCGCGACGTCCGAGAATTTTTCTGTGATTTAAAGTACAACTAAATTAACTATCTAATGATGGGTGAATGTCTTTCTAATTTAATTTCCGGTCGAGTGATAGCTCTCTGAAAAAAAACTACATACATCGTCTGACTCCTGTCGTCTCCCTGCCTTAATATCTATTACTCTGTAAGCTTTAATCATACAGAATCATACGCAGCTCGCTGGGCACAACACATTGTAACCGGAAACTAAAACCTGATATGCCCCCTCCCCCCGACTTCTAATGTACAGTTTACACGCAGTAGCTGTTCAACACATCAACAGTTTGCCTTTGCCACACGCCACTATCTACAAATATTCCTTGTTGGTGAATTCCATTGCTGTGCCAAGTCGTTTTCTCGTTATTTTATCCATAAAAAATGCGAATTTTTTAAAAGATATCTATCGACGAATCGGCTTTCGACAAGTAAATTGATAAAGAATATAGACACTGTGTCTATAATAAAGAAGTTTTGTAAACCATAGAAAATATCTACATACGTAGGTGTGAATAAATTCAATATTATTTAATTAATGTAATATAAATTAAAATCTCTTGTTAGGTAGTAAATTTTTGTGGTTACTTATTTAAAAACATAAATTTCTCAATTCTTGTAGTTCAGATAAAATGATAGATAGGGTGAGAAAGGGGGAATTCGAAAAATTTATAGATTTTTGGTAATATTCTTATTAAAATTGACGTAATTGGGTTAAGAGAGGTTTATAAATGGTTCTAAGCGTTACTCAAGAATAGAGATGATCTTTCAACTTCAAAATTTCACAAAATTTTTATATTTAGGGGGATGGGACACAGGGGAGCATTGTTCTTGATATCGTTTATTTTCTTCACGAAAAAGCGATTGCACTATTAACTAGGTATTCAAAATCGTGTTGAAAAAAGTTGAAATATCGTTCGTGGGCTGATTCTAGCCTTCTAGGCAGACAGTGGCGTCGTCAGAATCAAAAATTGGAGGGGGGCACACAAGGGGCCGTGTGTTGGACAACTTTTTTTGCTTTTTCGAAATGGAAAAAAGGGAGGGGAGGGGGAGTGGGGACTGACTTTTTTCACCTGTTAAAAATAGGGAAGGGGTAAAAAGGAAGCCTTCTTCTGCCCTTTCGTCTCAGATAGATTGTAGAGTTATAATTTTGTTCATGCCCGAGCAAAGCGAGGGCGAAGCTTTGAAAAAATTGGATTTTTAATGCCCTAAAAAGACATTTTTTCATGTTTTAATGCTTTAAAAATCCTATCCGATGTAGGCGTAATGTAAATTTATAAATGCAACAAACATAAGTTTTTTTGGGGGGGCAAGCGGGGCCGTGATTCTTTCCACATAAGGGTAAGGAAATTTTTTTTCATATTCGTCTGTGTAAGACCACTCTGACATCCTGAAAGCTAAAACTCGCGGAGAAAAGTAGAAAAGAAGAAGTTGAAAGGCCAAAAACTTTTTTTTAGAAATTGCTTGCACGCCTTGGAATTCTTTCTTAAAATTATCGAATTAAATGTTTCTAGTGTTTTTATGATTGAGATTGAGAAAGTTCAAAATTTCTGGTGCAATCAACACATTTTAATGATTACAACTTTAAGTAAAAAAGAAATTCACTCAAAGTCCCATTATCGACCACCGATAATCTTATGTAATATGTTGTTTTTAAGCGATTTTGTTTTTTTCAATTTTCTCGAATTTTTTTGGTTGAAGCCTTGTAGGGTTGTAATTTTGGTCTCAAATTGTTCATTTGTGAAAGAGGAACACGAAAAAAATATTTTCTGGTAGATTTCATTCATATGTAGCAGGCGAAATCAGTCAGTGGTTGATATTAGGAACTCAAAATTTTTACCTTGTGTTTTGACATGTCTCAGAAATTTTTTTTTAAAAATACTAAATTTTTTTGAATGGCCTCGGGGCTTTCCAAAATTTTAGGGGAAGGATGTAGGATGTAGGTATCCATTAAGCCATTAATCACATTTCCAACCCTTATACTTTTGAAATGGCGAGGCCTCAAAAAAAAAGTGGTCGATAATGGGCTACCTTACCCTTATGTATTTTCGGCAGTCAAAAAAATATTTTTTCACTTCAAACTTCAGAATTTGTTCCTTTTTTTCGCCAAAGTTTTCCTCATATTTCATTTCTTACTGAATGAAGAGGGATTTCATTAAATTTGGAATGTATTTATTAAAAAAAATTGTCATCAGTACTTAACTAGTTCCATTCAACTGTCAAAAATGCTGAATTTTCAGTTTGATTTTGAATTGTAGACAAGGGAGGCTTAGCAAAGAGCATTTTGAATAACCATTATAGCCTTCAATAAAACATTTTTACTATAAGGTTAATTTGTGTGAAAATTGAAAAAAAAATCGGAATCGTGAAAATGAATCGCGGAAGTTTAAGGAATTGGGATTCTTTCAAAATAAATCGGATTCTCTGTTTGGAACAAATCACAAGTAAGGATTCGAATCGCCAAAATGAATCAGATTCCCAAAGGCTCTGGTGTGATTTGGGGGTCATTTGGCCCTTGGTGGAACTTAGACAAAATTTTTATGGCCATTCACTTGCCTATGTAGAAGATTTTT
>JAVBJF010000791.1:0-47560 GCA_033439095.1 Pseudococcus viburni | reverse complement strand
ATCTATTACTGAGGTGCTAGCACATTGCCTGCTACTAAAAGGGCTGGGTTTTTGTACATTTAAAAATTTAAATCTAAGTAAAGTCAGGGCTAGCATCATGCTAGCAAAAAATGCTTTTTTTATTCTCCTCGGGTGTCTGAGACAATATCTCGAGAGTTGCTTTTAAAAATGCTCCATGCTAATTTAGGCCAACATTTTCCTAGCATAAGCAAAAAAATTTTGTAAATAGGGAAAAACCCCTTTTTAAAAATTTTTCCAAACAAAGACACCTAATCACATTATTGATAAAAACCCCTCCAGTCAAAAATCCGTCAGATCGGGAAATTTTTTTCTGTTTCGTGTCGCAAAGTAATAAACCCCAAACCCATCAAAAAAAATATTTTTCAACCATATCAAGACAAACAAAAAGGCCCGATTGCCGATTTGTATCCTGCCCCTTCAGTTTTTAAATTCCCTAAGATTTTTTTGGAGCTGTCAATTTGGAAAAATTGGGAACGTTTTTTTAAAAATTTTTTTTCCCTCCCCTCTCCCCTCCCCCCTCCCCTCACGGGAAAAAAATATGCAATCCAATGCCCCAAATTTTTTTTTTTGGTGTGGATAGATAATTTTTAAAAAGGGCGGGGGGTAAAAATCGGGGAAAAAACTTGGAAAAAAATCTCGAGGGGTGAAAATGAAAATTTGCAGACTAAATATTTAAAAAAAATAGAAATTTGTTTAAAATTAAAATTTAAAATGAAAATTTTTCCGACCGGGTCGTATTGGCATGAAAAAAAAAGTTTGTGTTTTTTTGGGATTTATTTTTTTTGACTTCAAAAAAAAAATAAATTCCTAAATTGGCCCCCTTTTTTTAAAAAAAAATTAAAAAAATTTTTGGGGGGGAAAAATTTTTCATGGGAAAAAGGGAAATTATTTTCGCTTCAAATTTTTAAATAAAAATTTTCCCTAAAAGCTAAAATTTCTTCAAAAAAATTCGAGAATTTTTGGGTTTTTTTACTTCTTGATTTCCCAAAAAAAAAACAACATTCCTTATGAGCTTCTTTTCCCAAAAAAATTTTCAAAAAATTTTTTTAAAAATTCCTTTTTTTAAAGAAAATAAATTAAAAAGCTCCCCAAAAAAAAAAAGAAAGAAAGAAAAAAAATTTTTTTTTTTTAAAAATTTAAATCGTCTAATTTTGGAAATAAATTTGTGTGTAAAGTTACTGAATTTGATCAAAACAGGGGCAAAAAATTTTTCAGGGAAATGGCATCCAAAACTAAAATTTCTTTTTTTATTTAATAAATTTTTTAAGTACTAAAGGAAAAGGGTTTTTTTTTCGAATTTTTTTTTCAAACTCCCCAAAATTTTTTTTTGAAGCGGGGCTCGGGCGATTTTTGGACTACCCAAACAAACCAAAAACCCCCCCTTTGAAACATACTGTCCCCCTTTGGGATCATCTGCCCCGGGTACCCTTCGTTTTCCTATTTTGTAGAAACGCTCAAAGATTTCCCATAAACGAGCCCCTCTTTAAAAAATTAAATTTCCAAAAACAAAAACTGAACTTCGGAAAGAAACCCAATGTTTTTTTTTGTTTTTGGGCAAAATTTTTCCATCAATTCATATCATTATCCCATTTTAACATGATCGGTTACCAAATTTCATTGTTTTTTTCGATTTTCCAGGGGATCCACAAAGGGCTAAATTTACCTCCCTATTTGGGGGCAGGTTGTGGGGAATTCTTTGGGTTATATTAGGGGGCGCGGTTGAAGGGCAAAAACTTTTCCTAAGTAAGCATATAAAATATGTTTTGTACAAAAAAACTTTTCTCTTCTTAGCAATCTGACCAGCATACGTAAAATCTTCTATTGACTTTGGAAATCCCTAAAATTTTTCAACAAAAATTGGGTCAAATTCCTTAAAAAAAAAATGAAAATTTTTGGAGAATGTTTACTACTTAGTTTTGCTCACAATTGCATTACGAAGCGCTCAAAATTTAAAGTTTGGCCGACTGTAACTACTCGACTTTGCGTATCCCCAGCTCCAATTTCCTACGTAGAACTGGAAATAACCACCGCAGCGCAGTGGGAATTCTATTTGTTTTTAATTTTGGGCAAAAATAATGAAAAAAATTTTTTGGTTTTTTTTTTTTTTATTTAGACGAAATAATTGGCAGCTACATGCAAGTAAAATTTTTTTATCTAGTCCCGTATTATTTGTCATTTGAAATCTAGCTACTGTTCCACTTTAAAGAAAATTTAACCGCTGAAAAATCGCAGACTATTGAATCATCGACGGCGGCCACCGAAAAAAGTGGATACCAACGGGGCCGGGTTAGTAGAAAAATTTTAAAATTACCGGTACCGGAAACATACGATAACGATAAATAGGTACGGGGGAATTTCCCCCCTAATATTTCGCGTTTTTTTTCCTTTTCCTTTTTCCCACCCTCTGGTGCCTATCTGTTGTTATCTGATTTTCTTTAAATGGAAAAGGACGAATATCCAAATTTTTTAAGTAGTAAAAAACGAGATCCTTTTTCTCACCCTTTTGCCCGGGTTCATATTGTGTAAATATTAACTGGTTGAACCATTTTTGCACTTCTGCAGAAAGGATGGGAAATTACCAAAAAAAATAAACCCCTTTTTCAACGAATCCCTTTCACTAAACCGCGTGAAAAATTTTTATCTGCATACCCCGACAAATTAAATTTTAAAAAACCCCGCATAAAAAAAAAAATTTGGTCGTTTCCCTGATTTTCAGGAAAAGGTTTTTTGTCAAATTTTTTTTCCCCCAAAGGAAGATATGGAAGGACCCCAATTTAATAGAAAAACCACAAAAAAAAAAAAAAAAAAAAAAAAAAAAAAAGCGAAAAAATTTCAAATAATTTATTTGAAAAAAAATTTTAAAAATGGTCCTTAAAAAGGTTTCGGGCTCTAATATATTTTAAAGGGTTTTTTTAAAACCCCAAAACCCTCAAACCCTACTTCAAAGGGTGGGGAAGGTGGAACCGAAAATTGAAATTTTTTTTTAGCTTTTTTGAGGTGAGGGGGCCCCTCATTCCAAAATTTTTGGGGCCCTTCTAAATCTATTTCCGGGATAATTTTTTTCGTTTTTTAAACACAAAAGTGGCCCTTTGGAGAGCGGGGGCGTGACCATATCGAATTCAATTTTTCTTGAGTAATTTTTTGTTTCATTCGACCCATTTCTACATTTTCATTTCAAACTTAAATTTTGACCATGCGAAGGAGGGGTAAAAGGAAGATTTTAAAAATTAAAAAATTTGGGGTAAAAATTTTTTAAAAATGGGTTCGCACTTTTACCATAAAGTTTTTTTCCTTTAACTTTTTTTCGGAAAAAATTTTGGAAAAATCCCCCTTTTAAACGTATACTTTGAAGTAAAAGATTTGAAATTGATACTGCCCTAATTTTTCGCCCTCCCAAATCATTGGCACCCATTTTCCGCCCCCAATTCCGAAAATTCCTTATAATTTTCAAAATTCTCAAAAAAAAAAAAAAAAAACGTCACCGGGGAAAAATACCCTTTTTGATTTTTGGCAATTAAAAAATTTTGGAAAAATTAAAAAAAGACTTCTAGGTCTTTTTATTGTTTTTTTCCCTTTTTCTGGAAAATTATTTTTGAAATTTATTTGGAGGCTCCAAAGGGAAAAAAGTCTAAAAACGCATTTCCCAAATTTAAATTCAAGAAGTTGAGAATTTTATTGGATACTAACCGATTTAAATTTTTTATTTTCGTTTCGGTCAAATTTCCATTTTTTTCATTTTTTGCAGAACCAAAGGTGTACCTAATTCTAAATTTTTTTAAAAAATTTTTTTCCAAAAATTCAAAAAAATGAACTTCATTCCCTTTAAATTGAAAAAAACGGTTTTTTTTTTTGGTACACGCCCTTTAAACTTTTTTAATTTTTTTTTTTTTTTTTTTTTTTTGTATACCAAAAAATTTTTTTATTTCCGGGTTGTGAAAACCTTTTTTGTAAAAAGAATTCGAAGGGGGGTTTCCCCAAATTTTTTTAAAAATTCTATCTTTCTTATCCTAAAAGGGAAACATAAACCGGATAAGAATGGAAAATTTCCCCCCCCCCCCCCCCCCCGCGTTTTAAAAATGATACCCTATTTTAAAAGGGTTTCCCCCTCAAGATACAATCGTTCTCCGGGGATTTTTCAGACTCCCAAATTAAGTACTTAGTTCTAGAACAAAAGAAAATGATTTTAATTTTTTTCTCCGAATTGGATCAATGTTTTTTCTTCAAATTAGGGTATAAATTGGGGGGTATTTTGTAAGGGCTTTCCAAAAAAAGTTTTAAACACCTTCCTCCTTCTTTTTTCCCCTCCAAAAAATTTGACTAAATATTTTGGGGCCCCTCTTTTTGGCTATGAAGGATTTTGGGAAAAAAATTTTAAAAAAATAATTTTTAGGTCCAAACCAAAACCTCCTTTTTTAAATCATACTCTCTCAATTATAAAACAGTGGGAAAATTTCCGGGGGAAAAACACGAAAACAGTCAGAATTGCAGCAAAAGGGAAAATCATGAAAATTTTTTTTACTGACACAAAAAACATGGAAAAGAAAAAATTTCTGGAAAACAGTGAAAAATTTACCCGAAAACTCCCGTGATATTTATGAAATTTAAATGAAATCTGTGAAATTCCTTTTAATAATTTAGTAAAAAAACACTAAAATCAGTGAATTTCACTGATTTTTTTCCCGTCTTTCAATTTTTGACTGTTTTTTTCAATGTTTTTCACTGATTCGGAATGAGAGAGTAGAATAACATTTTAATTTTTTTTAAAAATTTTTTCCTCACGTGAGACAGGTGAAAAAATTTACCAAAACCTGAATTATATTTGGCCATATTTTTTATTATTTGAACAAAAATTTTGGTCAAATTTTAAAACCAAAGGTCCCCCCCAAAATAACATTTTGAAAAAATTTTAAATTTTTATTCTACTCTCTCATTTCGAATCATCAATTGCAGCCCCGGAAAAAAACATTTAAATTCATTGTTTTCAGTGATTTTTTACTGATTTTTCAAAGAATTTTTATAGATTTTTCAGTGGAATTTTATAAAAATCACTGAGTTTTTCAGTGAATTTTTTTACCGAAATTTTCCCCGTGATTTTATTTCCCCTAAAATTTTTTCTTCAGTGAAAAAATTTTCCTGATTTTTTTCCTGGCTGCAATTCTGACTGTTTCCTCAGTGATTTTCGGGAATTTTTTACTGATATATAATGGGAAAGGGAGGTTTAAAAAAATAGGTACCCAAAAATTTCTTTTTTTAAAATTTTTCCCCAAGTCCTTCATAGGTGGGGGGGCCCAAATATTGAGTCTAATTTTTGGAGAGGAAACCGCGGAAAGGGGGAAGCTGTAAAAAATTTTTGTAAAAAAATTTTTTACATACAGTATATGTACCTAAACTTGTACAAAGTTTTAAAAAAAAAAAGTCGAGTCAATCCTAGAAAAAAAATTAAAAACCCCACTTTCCAAAACATTTTTCGTCATTTCTTTAAGAAAAGTCAAATGGGGATCCCGAAAATCAGGGGAAAAAATTTTATTTTGGGTACCTATAGTCTTTTAAATATCATTTCCCAAAATCAATCAGGGAACGATTTTTCCATTCCCTTTCCCGGGCCCCTGCCCATTGCCCATTGATAAGCCTAAAATTTACTTATGTTTGGGTTTTTATTTTTTGGTTTTTCTATAGGTTTTTCAGAACTTTTATAAATTTCCCCTTTTATATTTTCCCCCTTTCTGAAAAATTTTTAAAACGTTTATAAATACCCACTCAAACCGAGGCAGATTTTTCCTTTTGGTCGGCAAAACCTGAAAAATTTTTTTTTCCAATTTTTAAAAGGTCGAACCAGGCCCCAAAATTTCAAGATTATTTAAAATCGATAATATCAATGCCATATTCCCCTTAAGGATACTTTGGGATAAACCCAATTTATTCTGCTGGATGTCTCACGTAACGTTTTTGCTTATACTTCACCAAATTTCCCTGGGCAAGCTGTTTTCCGCTGGGAATCCTTCGGGGAAATATTTATTTTGACCCTTTTTCGGTTTTTTTTAACGAATACAGATTTTTATGGTTCCTTCTACCCATAATTTTTTTTATGTTCAATTGGTTTTGGGACCCCCCGGATTCATTCAATACAATTCCCTTGAAGAAGGATTCGTTTTGGTTTCTCGGCCTTGTGCGGAATTCAATAGCCCGTAAAAGCTTATTCCTTGGTATCCGGGGAAGATAATCAAAAAATTTTGGGGTAACAGATCTTCAAATTTTTTTTTAAAATTTTTTTTCTTAAATATTCCCCGTTTTCCTGTGGCGAATTAAAAAGTTTTTTATGATTTTTACTTTTTGCAATTTAAAAGCGTTACATTGGGAACCCATTTTCCCGGGTTCATTATGTTTGATATTGATGGCATAGTTAAGGCTAAAATAAAAGTCAAATAAAATTGACCGGGCCCTCGCGTATAAAAATAAATTTTACCATAGTTACCATAAACCTATAGCTGTCGCTATTTACCCCCGTTAAAAAAAACCCTAAGTATATTCCCCAAAGTAAAATGCCTATTGGGCCCACCCTTGTTTGTCATCCCATTTTTTTTGGGGCACTTTTTTTCCCCGATATTCGAGTAAATAGCGTAAGTAGGGTTTTGACGTTCCCAAAAATTTTCCCCCAGTGTTTTTCGTTTTCCCGTCGAAAAAAAAATGGCAAAAACTTTTTTACAACGCAAGTACCCGGTTTTTTGGGACTGACCTAGCCATTGTTTTGGGGGCCCCGCTTATTTCGTTTCTCAATTGATCGTTCGTTTTCGATGGGGAAAAAGATGTCCTTATTTTGGGGGAAAAATTCGCAGTAATCGGCACTTCGGCGTTTTTTCCCTGCCTAGCTGCGATTTAAAGGTTTTTTTACATTCTATTTTTGGGTCTGTTTATATAATCGGGGAATCGGACCGGGGGCGGTACCCTCCATTTATTTTTTCAGCCAAATCCGACAAAAGGGTTTTACAAATTCCTCCGACTAAATGAGATTTCAATCGGGGGAAACCCGGGAAGTTTTTTAAAAAAGACTTTTTAAAAGTACGGTATTTTGGGGACGTTGAAAAAAATATAAACGGGGTTTTTAAAAAAAAATTTAAAAAAATTGTTTCCGGGGAGTTTGTTGAGGGATTTCCCGATCCCTAATTCTCTTCCTTTCCACTCTTTTTTTTTTTTTTCCCGCAATGTTTTTTCCCAATAGGCGCATTATTCATTATTGGACAAAATTTTCTCTTTTAAAAACTAAAACCAAACCCCGTTATCGTCCCTGTTCACATAATCTATTTTGTTGGTATTGTTCGCGGGGTCCCTTTCTTTTGAAAAGAAAAAAAGTTTTGTTCAGCCCAGTAAAATTTAATTTTTTTTTTTCCGTGTATACCTAATTTAACGAGAAGAAAAATAAAGGGTTTTAAAATTTATAGAAGATCTCTTCGGTATGATATAGATTTTCCAAAGTAGGTGTTAAAAAAGATGTTATGGGATAGGTATCTTATGAAAAGGGTGGGGATTGTACCGGGGGGGGGCTTAATTATGTTCGCATAATAAAAATAAACCAATTTTTGACGCAAAAAGCTTCATAGATTCAATTAATACGCGTAGTCGAATCGCATTAAATTCCCTCTCGTGTAAAAACTGGTAATTACATCTTTTTAAGACTGATTCGCGAACGTGTAAAAAAAATTTTGTAAATAAATGTAGAATACTTAAAATTATACCCATAAGTACAAGTAATAGGTATAGACAAGTGTTTTTTTTGTAATTAAATTTTTAAAGCGCAAATTTTATTTTAAATTTTTACCCCTGCAAAAAATAATGTATGCTACTTAAAAGTGACGTATAATTCCAACTGCCCACAGCTGTCGAGTAGGTTGCCCTGTTTAAAAGGGGGCCCGGGGCATGATTCAAATTTTGGCCCCAAAAGTCCCCGGGATTTTTTTAAAAAAATGGAAAAAAAAATAACAGCAAATTTTTTTGGCAATGTGTTCGGAAGGGTTTTCCCGTACATAGTTTTTCCCATAAAACCCAAGAGCCCAAGTGTGGGGGAAAAATTTTGGATTTTTTGGGGGGGAGGCCCGGGGGGGGGGTAAAAAGCCTCCCAAAAATGAGTTTTTTTCAAAAATTTTGAAAAAAAATAGCTTTAAAAAAATTTGTCTGATTTTCCGGGGGGGGTACCCAAAACCCAATTCAAAAATTTCTTTTTTCATTTTGCTGAATAAAATTTGGGGCTCTCCCATTACATAGTTTTGGGCCCCTTTACCCAAAAATTTGAACCCAAAAAATTTTCCTAAATGTTTTTCCTCGATTAAAAACTCTCCACAAAAATTTTTTTAAATCCTCATCCCACCCCTTCCTGAGCAGAATTTTCCCCTACAATGTAGAAAATTCAATTCAACTGTTTCTCAGAATGGGAAAAGATGAAAAATTTGAATGAAATTTTTTATCAGCTGGTAGACCGTATATGTTGGACGGCCGCATACGAAAAGGAGGCACCGAAATGAAAAAATCGACTTTTTTAGTAGTGGTGGATCCTTATGTAAAATTTTCACGTAGAATCCAAAAAAAAAATATTGCCAAGTTCGATTACCGCAATTTTTTAACATTGATGAAAAGTTGCCTATTTACGTGATGGCCAAAAAATTCAAAAAAAGCTCAAAAATTTTTAAAATAATTTCCAACTTATTTTCGCATACAATCCAAGAATCAGAATCCAGGAAAACCATCGCCAGGTCAATTAGTCCCTTCGAAACAGGGGAAAAAACTGATTTCTGAGTTAATTTTAAAAAAAAGTGAAAAAAATCCTAAAAATTATGAAGAAATATTTTTTCAATGTGAAATGAAATAAAATATCAGTTCGGCCAAATACCGCTAGAGTGTCTCATAGTCACATAGAACTAGAAAAAAGTTACGCGGTGTCCCTTAAAATCAAAAAAAAAAAAAAAAAACACGTTTCAAACTTAAAAACACGTTTTTCTCACAAAACTCCGTTTTTTTTTGGTCGGTGACCCCTTTTCGTATGCGGGTACACATATAGGGTATTTTTTTCAAATTTTTAAATCAATTTCTCAGTTTTTTTGCGCTTTGAATTTTCAAAAAATCATTCTCAAAAAAAATTTTGGGAGGTAACATGGCTGAATTTTGTTCCATAATTTGGTTAGTCACCCTCAGGTATAATAATAGTATTTTTTCAAAGTCGAAAAGTGAGTGCAATTGGTTAAAAAAATTGAAAACGTGAAGTCAAAGATGCCCGTCACCAAATTACACTACCGCGGAGAGCACCCACAAAGGAGCTACCCGAGGCGGCGAACAGAATGAAAAACATTTTTTCACAGGCTTGTAGAGCATCACTAAAAACTCCCACAAGCCAAAAAATTTCAGCCTCTAAAGGTCTAATAGTTAATATGGGGGGGGGGGGGCTATGAGGGTTGAATTTTTTGAAAAATCGCCCAAAACCACTGAAAAATACACAAAAAAAAATCTAATTAACTCCGCGTTCTTTTATGGGTTTAGGAGTGGATTTTTTTAACCACACCGGATACCCTAGGTAAGGTCATCTGAAGATTGGGTTAGTCGCCTAGGTTGTTTCGTAGTAAACATCAAGGGGGTGATCGGGGGTAATTTCACTCGTACAGTAAAACGGGGGGTGACGGGACCTACCCGGGAGGTTTTTTTTTGAAGCGGTCCACTTGTTGAAATTTTATGTTTTTTTGCCAAGTACTCCCGGAATTTTGCACATAGAGACCTCTAACAAAAACCATCGTGTAGCTCGCTTCGGTGAACATTTTGCGTAAAAAAAAAAATTTTGGGTTTACGATGAAATTAAAGGTAAGTAAGAACCGTTGAAATCAAAGCAAGAATTACTGATAATTTTGTTAAGGCGTAAACTATGGTCTGCATGAAGGAAATAATAATTGTGTCGCCAATTATAAAGTTTTAATCAGGGTTGTAGAGAATTTTATGCTGATCATTTGGTAAAAAAAAAAAATTTTTCATTTTAAAACGATTCAATCCGAAATAACAACGTTGTTATGAATGAAAAACTATATTTTAACAGTTTTAAGCAAAATAACGACATTTCATGAATGAAAACGACAATAGTTTAAAAATACTGCCCGGTAAGATAAGCATTGTCACTTACGTATTTGTTATCAAAGCAAACAATATGCATTTTAATCAAAGTTAGGACCTGCAAGATTTTGAATTTTTTTTTTCATTCATAAAAACCGTTATTTCGGATTAGGATTCTTGGAATGAAAAACTTTTTCACCAAAAAAAGGATCTGTAGGAACTTTCATAAACCCCTAATTAACTTTAAACTGCGAAACATTAAAAAAGAATTTCTTAGCCATTTTTTCCAATTATCAAGTAGAATGAAGATTTTTATGAATAAAAACATCCATTTTTGTAGTCTTTTATTCGCTGTGGTGAAGGAGGGGGGCAGGGTATATAAATTTATTTTGCAAATTTTTGTAGGTCTAAATTTGGACCAACGGATTCATTGGTGCAAAAAATGGGGTGGTCCGCTTCACCCAAACTGGGGTGAAGTGGTCCCACACCTTCGAATCGTTCTCAAGGTCCAAATTCGGTTTACCAAAAACTGCAGATTTTTCGGTGAATATTCCGGAAAATATGGTCCTTGATTTAATACCAAAAACGACTTACCTGAAGTTAAAATAGGGCAGAGATATTTTTAAAAAAGCTGAAAATTGTATCCAATTCACCCGTTTACTTGTACATTAAATTTGATTTAAAAAATTTGAAAATTCCACAAATATACTGATAAGATTGACTATCTGTAAAATTTCAAAAAATTTTCATCCAATCCCATCTGAGAAAAGTAAATTGACATATGCGCGACCTATAGGGGGGCAATTTCCTCAGGAAGGGTGGGGTGTGGGGTGATCAAAAATTTTTGCTGGGGTTTGACATCGAGGCAAACATATAGGACCACTTTGGTTAATTTGGGTCAAGGGCAATTTTCACATGTATATGGGGAGAGACCCTTTCTTTTGGTATGCCTAAACTCTGGTAGAATTTCTGAATTTTTTTGCTGCATCTGTATCACGGATGAGGTAAGCTGCAGAATTCCATAGGGTAAGATGTCAACAATAAAAAGTAAAGGCATTATGAAAAATAATGAATTTTTTTCAAATACATTCGAGATGAATACTGAGAATTGAGATTCAAATAAAAATTGTTGAAAAGAGGAATTCTAAAACCTCCATAATTCAAAGTTCAACAACTAGTTGATCTTCCATTTTTTTGGACAAAATTTCCATCTTCCATCTGCAAATTTCAGCAAAAAAGGGGTTATCTGCGAAAAATAAAATACAGGAATATCAATTAAGCATGTTCCAGTTAACAGCCTCCTACCTTACACCTACATATTCAATTATTGCAGCTTGGCGTCCAAAAGTGCAGATGTGCATATTTAATAAATATGAATTTTTAACTAAGCTGGAATAATTTTTTTCACAAGTAATTGAGCAAAAAAAAAATTTCTTCGATCACTGAAAGTAAATGAAAAAAAAAGTAAGTATGAAAATCTATGCACCAGTGCAGCCAACAAGTCGAATCGTTAAAATTCCAAAATACAGAATTATATGCAACTTTGAATTGATTACTTTTCGCTTGAAAATCTTATGAATTTTTTCAATCACTAGAAGGAATTCGGAAAATGTTCGGAAAATTGTATATCAGTGTAGCAGTTGTAAATTTCTACTCTATGGGAATTACGTTTATCTCGAATTCTTTTTTATCGTTTTGAAAAATCTCACAGTATTGATTTTTGCCAATCAAATCGATAGAAGTAGGTTGTTGATTTTGAAGCATGTGTTGAGAAGCCAAGTGGTAGGTGTCAAGCTCCTATAACGAGAACGCTAGAAAATTGAAAAAAAAACAGAACTGTTATATTCTCGCAGGCATAAAAAATAAATACAAGACAATTTTTTGAAAATTTGAAGACAAATACGTTTTTGGCGAAATATTAATAAATACACAATCGATTAACTTAAAGTACAAACTATAAACTTGTATTGCGGAGAGGAACGCGAACAGTTAGTTACCAAAGGTGTTAAAAAAAAAAAAAATGATTACAAATCAAACAGGAAGTCCTCTTTGTTTCGAATTTTTCAAATGTTTGGTTTCATGTATTGCAATGAATCCTTTAGCGTTCTGCGCATACAAAAATCGCAAAATAATTTTTAAAATTTTCATTTGATGACTGGAAAACAAAAAAGTATTGTGAATATTTGAGGAGTTGGTTCCAAAGAGGGCTTTTTGCAATTTTGGAAAAAAAATGAGATATTTGTCGTTTCGGATAGTATTCGTACGGGTATCCAATGAACTACCCGTCGTTGGTCCGAAACGCCCGTATGGAGAAACACGAGGTCGAAAAATCCACATTGCGACTCAAGCGGTCTTTTCACCTGGAAAAAGCCCGCTTTGAGTCCAAGCCAGTAATTTTTACGAAAGACATCGTGATTAAGAGAAAATGTTGTGTCGGAAAGTGTATATTCTATGTTCTTTTAATATTCAAACACATTTATTTAAAGTACGTACCACTTGTCTCGGAAACACTCATTGTCTTTCAATTAATTACGTAAAAAGCTTAGCTTCGAGTCATCACAAAAACATGTGGTCGATTTCCCCTAGGGGGCAATTTGGGGGAAAAATTTTCGGAATGTTTTGTTAACCTAGAAGGGTTTTATTTAAAGTGTCACGCGTACTCTATCGTGTTACGTTCAGAAGTTAGCAGCTGTTTTGCGTTTTCTCGGAAAAAGTGATTTTTGGAAAAGCCCGCTTTGGAACCAAAGCTCCTAATTTCAAAACAATAAAAAAAATTAATTCTGAAATAACGAAATTTCATAGTTAAATTTGTAAAACATAAGGCTAACTGATATACAAAATAGATCGCAAAAATATCCGAAATAATACTTCTAGTGAGTAAAAAAATCATAATATTTCAGCGAAAAAGTAATCAATTCAAAGTTGGCCTAAATTGTATTTTGGTTGGAATATTTGACGATTCGCTGTTGGCTGCACTGGGCAATAAAATTTTCATTTATTCTTGTCTTATTTTTTTCAAAATTTACTTTCATGTGATCGAAAAAAAAATTTTGCTCCAATTACTTGGATGATAAATAAAAAATATCCTAGCTTAGTGAAAAAATTCATATACCATTTGAAATATTGCACAATCGAAACTTTTCGGACCCCCTGGTAGCAGTCTGAATTTTGATCGGAGGAGGACAGCGATGGTAGGGAGTTGTCGAACTCAAATATACCACAATTGAGGCTGTGAACGGCTTCTCGCACGATTGATTTCAAAACACAAAAAAAACGCAGTTTTTGCAAAAGGAGGTGCACTTGAGAGACACCCCTGCTCCTCATCCCTGGCACCTCCGGGGGGGGGGACTCAAATTTGTTTGGGTAGAGGTCTCCACTCAAAGTAAACCACCACCAACCAAAATTGGTCGAAACTCAGATATGGTAGTTTTTCAACTCCACCCTAATGTACCTAGCCGTACATGAATCTAATCTCTTTCAAACAAATTCTCGACCAGACAAAAAGTGGGCAACCCAACAATAAATATTGTATCGATTAAACACACGGACAACAACAAAGTAAGCAATAAAAACAACACGCACGCATGGGCACATAAAATCAAAAAAAGACAGGTAATTGATTACAATGTATCACGTATAAAATAACAAATAAAGGCAAGTACGTAATTATAAAAGGCAATCACGGAAATATTGCAAAAAAAGTCTCACACTTAATTTCAATCAGAGGTCAAAAAATCACGAAAGTAAAAAATTTTCATATTTAAATAGGCGCTCGAGTATATATTTACGCTATAACAAATACATAACTTTGGAAGCTGCGAAGGTGCACATACAGCAAGTACAGCTCCCGTAAGGAACAACAGCTGTTTGGTGGTACTGCGCGTACGCCACGATACCTCCCATACACAATGGGAAAGTAGATAGGAATTGTGACACGAATACGCACGAATCCCTATCACAGAACATCAGTCCCTAATCCTCTAATTTGCTTCCTGAGGAATCGGATCGCCCGCAGGAATATATGGCGAACTGCGCAAATGAAATACATTTTTTGATGAAAAAATTCCACCACTCGAGCAAAAATTAGTACACAATATGTAAATAAAGAAGAATATTTTACCACCCAGTAGCGTGATTAATGAGCAGCGACTAAAATGTAAAAGGAACAGTGAACAGCGTGGCGTACCAAATACGCCGCATAACGCCGATAGTATATGACAGCTATCTATTTTATTCCTGAACATAGCCATTAACACCAAAGAGACCAGCATCCAGTAGGTATATTGCCAACGTAGATTTTTTCAACCTGAATAAACAGAATCCACATATAGAATGGTAAGTCCCGCTTCGAGTTACGTATCATAGGGTGGATCGTTCTTAGGCTTATTTTCGATAATAAAAATAATGGGAAGTCAGAAAAAAACGTCGTTTTAGATCACGAAAAACCTGGAGGAAGTCTTCACCCTCCCCTGGCACAATTTATGTCCGTAGGTGTCCACTTTTTTACCTTTACTCTCAATCTCATTTGTAGAAAGTTTCAGTTCAGAAAGAAATTCTGTTTTTCGTGTTCATATTATTTTCTTATGAATTTTTTTTGAAAATTTGTTTCAAAATTGTCTTAATACGGATACTTTTACCATCCGAAAAAATCATTAGAGAAGATTGTTCCACATCAAGTACCCACCTTAAATTGGAAAAAAAGGTAGGTAAATGAATGAATTTTTATTCGTTTTTTTTTTCAATTATCATAACATAGGAGGAGGAAGGCCTTGTGCCGCAATAGTGGAAAATCAAATGAATTTTCCAGGAGTACCTATCTACTTACCCTTTAAAAGAAGTTGTATAGTGAAAAGTTGGCACCAATCAATTTTGGAGAAAAAATTAGTTCATGTTGATAAAAAACTTTTGAATAAATAGTAGCCTTTCACAAGAGTGAAGGGGGGGGGGAGGTGAAATTCACACCAAGTATTTTTAAATGTAAACACAACTCCTTTGACTTTCCGAAAAAAAAATTACCGTAGTAAGGACAAAAATTAAATAGGTATAAACAACAAAATTACTCTCTATACAATCTCACTACCCAAAAACAGGTTTAATCAACGATTCAATGGAGAACGAATAAAGCATACAAGATACATGAAATAAATGGCATTCCCAAGCACGCATGTCCTGACTCCATATTCGTTATAAAGCTTCGCTAGTCAGAGCCAACAGAGCCTAAGTCCAAATATAATAAACAATCTAGTCACACATGTGCCAATTTTAAATCGTGAAAAATAATTTGACAGCATTAGGAAACAGATCAAGCACAATTTTTCATTTAAATTGCAAGGCCACCATCTGGCAAACAATTAAAAAATCTCGAATTTTTAGATATTCTCCAACCCAAATCTCCCCCCCCCGCTAGCCTTATCTACCTGACCACTGCTTGTAGATGAAAAAATATGATGTCAC
The DNA here is from genome assembly GCA_033439095.1 of Pseudococcus viburni. Lineage (NCBI taxonomy): Eukaryota > Metazoa > Arthropoda > Insecta > Hemiptera > Pseudococcidae > Pseudococcus > Pseudococcus viburni. Next base: position 32,005 of record JAVBJF010000791.1, on the reverse strand, counting down.
GGGTGGGACGAAAAAATCCATCTTGGAACAAAGTACACGTGAATATTTTTGCCCTATGTGTGGCCTTTTTTATAGGTACTTAAGTGCCTATATATAAACCATATACATTAAACATGCCATAGGTCCCCTAACTAATTTTATTCATTTTTACATCATTATCGACCTGTTTTTTTGGTCGATAACAGATAATCTGGAAACATTCTCGTTGATAACGATCTTCCCCAGATAAACGTCGAATAGCCGAGTACACGAATATACCAGTAACATAAAGAATCTATATGCGTTTTGAAAAAAATCACGAAGAAAACAAGATTTAAGGATCGTGTTTGGTTTTAGGTCGAATAATGAGCTTACATTTGTTATAATGCTCCAACTTAATTGAAGTACTATTTAATGCGTGTTTATTGTAGAAATGAGGGTTTTCTTAAGCAAACATAGGGTACGAAGATTAAATCAATTGATCCAGAATTTTCTTGCAGATGTTCACGATGTACCTATTACAGCTAAAGCAACGCTGAAGTTGTTCAGAAGAAATGACATTAGACAAAGGCGGATTATTATTCGCCTTGGTAAGACACAGAATATCTTACGTTTTTCCAGTAGATATTTTTGAAATGGAAGGGGGTCGGGGGGAAGTCCACTTTCAACAACTGGTTGAAAGTTGGATTTTATCCGGAAAAAAATAGGATTGGACGGTATAAGTATTAGACGTTAAGTCGGTGTCTTGGCCCTGAAAAATCGATTTTCAACCTTTCTTACACCTCAAGAAAGGGCGAAAATATTGGAAATAATGCTAACCAAATTTGATAACCCCAAGCTCAAGATTTTTGGGGAGAGTCAAATTTTGTTTTCTTCAATAATTTCTAATTTTTCTAAAACAGATGAAAATTCGCGGTTTTAGATGGATTTTAAGAAGAATTTTTTTTTTTTCAAATTTTCCGGGCAAATTTTAGCCAAAGTACGCCCATTTATAAAAGTTTATAAACCCCTTTGCATCCTTTGTAATGAAGAATCAAAGGTACAAAGAATTTCTTTGTTTCCTAAAGGAGGTATCTCAAGCTCGATGTAAAATTTTGGAACCGCAAACAACAAAAAATTCGAACGAACACTCATAACACGACCTCGTATCTATAATTCATGTGTGAAGTTTCATTTCTCGATTTCGACGAATTCAGACAACGTCAAATTACCTCCGCCCCTGCGAATATAAAAAATTGATTAACCCCACCAAAAAGGAAAATCGTATAAACCCTATTTCTGAGCATTCATGAATCGATTGGAAGCGATTTCGAGACGTCGGGAGCAACCAGAAGAAAAATTTGGAATTTTCCAGCGCTGGAGAAGAATAAGCAAAATGACCCATATTCACATTGCCTAGCAACTATAATCTCTGATATCCATTTGGTGACCAATTGATCGACATAAAAAACAATTTTTACAAAATGCGTAATGGATCAAATCTCGCATTTTTTGAGCAAGAAATTCCCAGAAAAAATTAAAAACTTTTTGATGGACTCGGAAAGTCTCGAAACCGCATTCATATTCGTTCGGCGAGGTCGAAAATAGAGTATCCCCAAGTTTCAACTTATTTACGCAATGTATGCGCATAGCGAAGTTTGTTAAATTTTCCAGAAAAATTTAAAATGCTAATGACTCAAATTATGAAATTCTGGAAAATGTGTTTAATCGATCAAATCGGTCACCAATATGGAAAGCGCAAATATAGGTATGAAGTGCATAAATATGGGGTATTTTTATGGGCTTTTCTCCAGAGACTGGGAAAATTCAAAATTTCCTGGGACTCCACGAAAAGTCTCAAAACCGTTATAATCGAATTTGGAGGTCGAAAATAAGGTATATACCAAATTAAGTTTTTCGTTGATTAGACAAATTTTCATATTTCGCAGGGCGGAGGTTCATTTGAAATTCAAAAATTCGCCCGAAACTTAGAAATGAAATTAGCTTCCTGGAATTTTTGGATACGAGGTCATGTTTGATGCACTTTGAATTTGTCCAAAATTTTTTACTTTGGATACCTCACCTTGTTAGATTTAAGTGACATTTATCAGAAAAATATAACCACCACAAAAATTTTGAAAATTTTGAATTGGTGTAAGATTTGACAAAAAAAATCGAACTAACGCCCCAAGCAATAAGAAAAGGTGGTAATAGTCATACCAATATTGCATATGCACTCAATAGGCCAACAAAAAAAAAATCACTAAAAGTGAGATTTACGATATCAGGCAGAAAATTAAAAACTGATATAAAATCGAATTAAAGGAACCGAATTCTCGAGGACCTCATTTTGGGCCCCGGTGGCACAGTGGCGTAGCCTAGGATTTGTCAAGGGGGGGGGGGTTCGGCAACAAAAAACGAGATTTTCTATGTCCAAATTTTCTGTGGTTGTTGAAACATAGCAAGTATTTTTTCACTAAAGATTTTCAAGGGCGTAGCCGAGTCTCATGGGGAGGTGGGGGAGTCAGAGCTTTCAAATTGTTTATTGAGAAATTTAAGTAATTTTTTAAAAATTTCAAGTTTAGCCAATCCCTCACCGCGACACACAAAATGTCTTTCCAATTTGGAATCATTTCATAAATATTAGGAAAAGTTGCAGAAAAATACTTTAAATTTGGTAGAAACAACTTCTGCAATTATTTTGACGAAAACAACCAAAAATATGAACAAATTCTATGCAGTGGCATGGAAGCTTATATTAGGAAGGGTACACAAAGGGGGTATGAAAACTTGGTCGGTCATAAATAGAAGGTTCTAGGGTGAGGGGTTAACGTGGAGCATATTTTTTGTAATATTGCCTCAATAGTTTGAATTACAATTATAATTTTGTCATGCCCGAGCGAAGCGAGGCGAAGCTTTGAAAAATTGATTTGTGTAATGTGTAATGTTCGAAAAAGATGTTTTTTTGCTCAAAAATTTTTTTTAAAAAAAGGCAATGGGGGCGACACACAGTAGCCCCTGGATACGCCACTGGTGGTCACTCCCCTCCCATTTTGAGGTCCAAAAGGTAGACAATATGGTTATCGATTTGCGTAAGTCGGAACTTTCCGAATACTACAAATATGAAATCAATATGCAATTGGGACCCCCTCCAAGTGTCCGTACGATTTCCAATAAAAACATCGCCAAAAAATGATAAAACAATACCATGCGCAGTATTGCAAAAAAACGGAAAAAATTTTGTTGAAGTCCTATGCTTTACTTACTCAAAAATAGTATTGATGCATGTTCCTGAGGTACGTTTGGGGGAGTAGGGTTGCAATATAATTGCTGGTAAGTATATGATTTGTATCTTTCTGAGAGGAGACATGAAGCTTCCAGTTGCATGTTGAGATAAAATTCGACTACCATACTCAGGAAGAGTCGACTTAGAGGAAATGCCTCGACTCTGGTTTGGGAAATTTCGTTTCAAGTCGAAAAAAAGTGGACTTTAAATGAAAAAAACATCAATTTCGGAAACCCTAGTTTTACAATTCTTTGTTCCCCTCCAAATAATCTAACTTCGTTACATTACTCTGGACTGTATCTGTCTCGTGAGACGACATGGCATCAAACGAATTGCCCATCCTCTTGCCGATGTAACTTTCGCTAGAGACTTCTCATGAGGAAATACAGTACCGGTAGGTACACAAATAATACATACATTACACGTACTGAATATACATAGAAAATACATACGCTGGGGTCACCTCCGAGACCGCTTCTCCAACGAAATCGGTAAAATACAACGAATCACGAACATTGAGCCATCAGCAGAATAAATTTGTAATGCACAGTCTCCTTTAACGAATACGGTATACAAATATCGACTTGATGTAATCTTTCAATGTAGGAATGGGACTTCTAAAACATACGTTGTTTTTGAGGAAAAAAAAAAGTAAAAATCTCAGTTAGTAACCAAAACTTGTGAAATTAAGTATAGCTATTATCAACAAAGCAAAATTTGGATTTGAACGCTTATGGTCGTTTATTCAAAAGACAATTACACTCGTAAATATACGACGACTGCTTTTAACCCGAGAGGACTTTATTGTCCTGCAATTTCAGGCTCTAAAGGTCTTTCGGTAGCAGAATTTGGCGCATCTGAGGAACCTGGCGAGAAAACGTATGTCTTCTGGCCCATACAGTGGAAGCGAATTGCGCCTTCTGCGCCTTCTGAAATTGAGACAAAACTGCGAATTTGCTTCAATTTTCTGAATCTCGTTTATGCGCCGACGTTATGTGAAGATGGACTTGTCTTTCGATTTTGACATACTACGTTAAAAAACATAGCGCCCAGGTTCGTCTCATTTCTCCGATTTCCCCCAAAATATTTGCCAAGCAAATTAAAATATTCTAGATTGAAAATGAACGTACAGTCATTCGTAACTATTTCTTCACCGCAACCGTACGAATGTGGTTTTTGAATGATGGGTGTGATCTCTTTCAATTCTTTGTGAATGGTATCTCGGTTGTTATCCTGCAGATTAAATACATACAAAAGAATTATTGATAATGATAAACATGTTAAATCTAAGAGCATTGTACCGAGTCGTCGTCAATTACATGAGATCGTACTTCATATATGACGAAGATTGCCTATCTAAGTATTTAAATCCTTCCTTGAGATAGATTTTGATTTTTAAAAATTCTCATGAAAACAAATTTTTCAGTGTTACAAACCGAAAATTTTCATCTTATGATTTTATTTTTTTTGGTAACGTCAACACTGGATTGAATTAGGTCAAAAATCAACAGATTTTCAAATCTCTGCTATTTTGATCAGAAGCTGAGTTTTATTCGCATTATTTATTTATTTATTTATTATTTATTCAAGCCATCACTAGAAAAGAATTATTAAGGGAAAATGTATGGAAGGGGGAGGAGAGGGAGGGTAAAAAAAAGAATCCCTCTAATATTTTGAAACGATTTTTGCGGATTTCTCAGCAAGTTTTTTCAAGCGATGGCATTTTATTGACTTTTTTCTACATTTTTTCGCAGATTTAAAAAAAACAAACGAGAACCTCACGACATGCCACAGAAATTCGAAGACCTCGTATTAATAAAAAGCTTACAAACGTTGGCGTGCTTCACAATAGCCAAAGAACTCTGGTCGCACCGCGAAATCAAACAACGAATAGACGTTTGCCTGACAAGCTCGAGAGTACAGAAGAAATGGGAACAACGTGCTTTTATAGAGTACTAGACCAATTATGAACGAGGCATCAAGTAGCAAGCATTTATTTCCCACGTTCCCCTACTTTTCAAACAGACTATCGCCGAAATAATTAATTTTTTAGGTAGGTTGGACGTATCATAAAGCGCAAAAGAAATATGGTAAGGAGGGGCTAGATTTCGAGAAAAATGGGAGGGTGTAAAAATTCAATGACAAAAAGAAGTAAACCTGTATTTCAGTGGGGCTGGAGTGATTAGGGGTATTTTCAGGAGCAGATAAATACATTACCGTAACCTACAGATTTGAGCGAGAAAAATTGAGAAATTACGAGATTTTATGATTTTGTTTAGTCGCAAAACTACTGATTTTTATTGATAAAATGGCTAGCATTGACGAGAAAAATAATAATAATTTTGACCGAAAAAATCAGTGAAAATCACAAATTTCAACGGAACAATTATTTTACTGATTAAAAAAGACAAGAATTTTCTGCAAAATTCAATTGATTCAAATTTAAGTAGCGAAGTGATATGTGATTCAAGAAATAGTTAATATCTAAACAATGCTTGAGCGAAGCGAGGGCAAATTTTTTAAAAATCATACTCTTTTTTGACACTGTTTTATGCTTAAAAAATCGCCCCTATCCCGAAGCTGGGGGGGGGCTCATGAGCCCCTGAGTCCCCCCCGGGTCTGGCTTATGGACTATGCTACTGGTTATATTGATTTGTATTCATTCAATAACGGTCGATAATTAGAATATAAGTGTACTTAGAACATTGGTTTTCAGATTTCACAATATTTCAATGTTTGCTCACGCTATCCTGTAGAGGGAGGATGTTTTCGACTGGATAAACGTAAGCGAGCAGTCTCATGGCGGTACATTTCAAGAGAGTAATATGGAATGTACGATAACTCCATTTCATACAGTCGATCGTATAAAAAGCGGATGTTTATCGCAGAAATTCAATATTTCGCCAGCCCCAACGTTATGCAACTGCTGCCTACGAGAAACTACGTGAAAAAACGATTGGAAAAAATTGGACATCAGCTTGAAGGAAAAAATACGAACCAAGTTTTTTGGCCGGATATAAATTTCACGACACGATCGGCTATTGGAAATTTTACGTTCACTTTGTAGACCACCAAGTGATTCAGAAAACTATGCATCGTTTAAAAAATGGCCATCTATTGAAAATTTTCCACCTTTGGAGAACATATTCAACAAGTTGCAGTACGTACGAAACTCAATAGTTACTCGCACCACCCTCCTCCTCTCACCAACATAAAACGTTAGTCAATTGAATTACAACTATACTACAGTATGTCGCAAAAGTCTTGGTAAATTGAAACATTTCTCAATATCTCAAAAGTGAAAAGAGGTATTAAGACGGTTCAAAAGGCAAATGTGTTCCTGGCGTCGAGGACATTGAAGATGATAATTAAACTTAGCCCAGACCAATACGCGATGCCCACAAATTGAGAACCGGTTTGGGGTCAAAATATGGAGGTCCGATTTTTTTTATGATTGAAGTCTAGAAACTGGTGCAAAAAATGTGATATGTTTTTTGAACCGGTTCAGCGGTTGCGAAACCAGTTGTCTGTCAATAATCTCCAAAAAGTGGAGATATGAAAAAAGTTTGAAACAAAAGTGTAGAGAAAGTAAAAAATGAATATGTTTTTGTATTCATAACACTTTTTTCCCATCTTGAAATGGAAAGAAGTTGTCGCTAGAAAAGGTTTGAGTATAATTTCTGTTTTTCAAGTCATACAACTCTTCTCCATCGATAGATAAAAAAAAAAAATTACAGGAATGTAAAATATTCAGTTTTCAATTCTCTACACCTTTTATTTGAACACTTTATTCGATATCTTCACTTTCGATAACCGGTTATCGGACTTGGAAAAAAAATAATCCAAAGAAACTACCGGTTTCAAAAATTGGGGATATCAAAAAAAGTTTGAAATAAAAATTGTAGAGAATTGAAAACTGAATATTTTAAACATTCTGTATTTTTTTTTTTCATCTATCTCTGGAGAAGAGGTTATGACTGTGAAAAACAAAAATTTATACTCGAAACCTTTTCTACGACAACTCTTTCCATTTTAAGATGGGGCAAAAAAGTTATGAAAACAAAACAACGATTCATTTTTACTGCTCTACAACTTTTGTTTCAACTTTTTTTTCATATCTCCCCACTTCGCAGGCATATTATTGACAAATGGTTTTGAAACCGCTGAACCGGGTTTCAAAAACGCAATATCACATTTTTAATAGCCACCACTTCGTTAGACTTTAATTCATAAAAAAATCGACTTCATATTGACCCAAACCGGTTTCTCATTTGTGGGCATCCCATTGGTGTACGGCTGAAAGTTTTAATACTATCTTCAATGTCCTCGACGCCAGGGAACACATGTGCCCATTGAACCGTCTTAATATCTCACTTTTCACTTTGAGATATTGAGAAAATTTCAATGTACCAAGACTTGTGGGTCATACTGTATAGATTTTTTTGATTTTACAGGTTGTACTGACGGCTACGACGTTGGCAGTCGTCCACTACTGGAATCAGATGGACCAAGAACAAAGTATCACACAACTTCGAATGCTCATCTGCAAACAAAATACTCCCCAGTTGCCAAATGGAAGCGTTTGATGAACACTGGGCCCCCAACGAAAAGGTTACATCTAGGCTCCAATCAGTACGTTTTTTTGCTTATATGAATCAGCTATCGGAATTTATCGGACGAAAAGTAATGCTGTTCAGTTATTGAGCATATTCATCATGTGATCAGATGGATAATAAAGACGAGAATTCAAGTGCAAGTTTTTGGCACGTGGAGGCCCACGTTTATAAACCCTAAATATGGAAAGAAACTCTTCGAGAGTTGCCGCTTCAATATAACCAAAGTGGAAGACATAGGAAGGTATTCGACCTTCGTGTGGAAACCGGTCAGTAATTTATTACACCGAGAAAACGAGCTGAATGTATATGGGTTTTGTATATCTACGACTTTGTCATTTGATATTGTCTTCATCATCTTACACCATGTCCCACATCATCAAAAATTCTACATTGGAAATGATCAATTTTTTCATTTCAAATGTTTTGCTTCGAAATACTTGACAATCTTACGAAGAAATCGATTCGTCTGTTTTTCATAATTATAGAAATTTGACAGCGAAGGGAAAATACAAATTAATGGCATCACTCAATCAAATGATTTACGTTAACAACACTGAGTCGAGAATATCAAATACGACCGCAAGATTTACTAGCCACCGAAATTGCGGTCAATCATCCGTCCGCAGATACCATCATCGTCAATGTTGACGCACCAGCAACCTCAACGAAGGCAACGAAAAGGATCGTTAATTATTATTCTTAATTTTTTTAATCTCATTTTTCTTCGTATTCGAGATAATAACTCCCTCATCGAGGACCACTCAACACAAACGATTATCCAAATATAATTGATGGTCAGAAAAGCTCCCAGGACTTTCGTCTATTTATTTTGTTACCATCCTTTCAAATATACCTATTGGTGCAATATTTTGGGGAAAAATCAAAAAAATGACAAGCGTTTCAAACGTTTGATACCAATCAACTATAGCCCATCGACAAGATAGGGGAGAAAGTAACAGTTCTTGCATTGGTGTATTAAAAAAACTATGTGCTCAATGTAGGTACCGTTAAGCATAAGATAATTTTTTTTGAAAAAAATTGTGACACCATATTTGATTGCTTCAAACGTAAGGTATGATAAAATTTACAAGCCAAACATTCTCAATTTTAAAAGCAATATAATCAAAGTACAATTACACACAAGATGTCTAGAAAAACCTCCCCGAAATTTTTGAAATTTTATTGCTGAAATTCTTTTTACTTTTTTTTTATAACAGTTACAAACTTTTAAAAGTTTTTTTTAAATTTTTAAAATATATTTCAAGTTTTAATCACTTTCCCATGGTTTTTTTCAGGAGTCCTTCTCAAAGTTCAAGAAATGGATCCTTTTTTCTCATTTTTCTCTCCCTCCCCCCTGAAATGCAAGTAGTATCTTCTTTTTGTGGAAGATACTTTGATTACCACAAAATTAATTTTCTTCAAAATAATAAAGCACTTTTTGGCGATCGATTCCAAAATAAATTTCAACCACGTCATTCTGTTGTCATTTACAACCCCCCCCCCCCTCCCCCCCCCACTTTTTTTTTTTACACCTCCCCCGGAACCCAAGCATATTTCAACTAATTTTCTTTAGCCCTGCCCTGATATACGTATAAATTTAAAGTTGGGCAGATTCGTAAGGGAAAAATCATTCATTTTTATGACAATACCATTTCAAAAGTCAATTTTTTGGAATTTCTTTCACTTCAACAATTTAAAATACATTCGTAGCCATCCAAGTTGACAAAAAATGTAGGTAAGTTCGTACAAAATAGCTTTTTCAATTTTCAAATTTACAAAGTGAACGTTTTCTGCCCTCCCACGACGACGTTTGTGGTCTCTAAAATTCAATAAATTTTCATGCGTGCTTGCAATCAAACGTAATACACCATCGATGATTGAAAAATAGGAAAAAATTCTCTCCAAATGTCTGATCTTGAAACCCAAAATTTTGTAGCTATGATATTTGATACCTAATTTAAAATTGGAAAAGGCTAAGAAGTGTTTTCAAACCAAAAAAGATACTAATCTCAAGAATGAGGAATTTTTTTATAATTTTCGCCTTCTATATATCGAGACAAAAAAACTTGAAAAAATTGAAAATTTTATGTAAGAACTTCATGATAATCAAGAATGATAATTAAAAAGTAAACAATTTTTTATGATTTCCCCAACGTGAGAATTGAAAACAAAAAGTAAATTCAAAACCTACATGAGGAAAATGAATTGCCATAATTTCATAATAGCCTAGTTACCATAATTAAAAAGGCTCTGAGAATGTAGTAGTTTTACTGCAAACGGAATCATCATGAAAACATGAACAACACTGTTCAGTTTTCGTAGCGCTTGGTCAACTACTCATTCATTTTCTATGATTATTTTTTCATTGTTTTTTTTTTGTCTAAACATTAATCCAAAAAATGATAAACAAAATTATTCTAATTTCACAATGCATTAAGGGCAAGGTTGCCATATTTCGACGACTTTGTTTAAAACTTCCACCATCGAAGACATACTCCCTAATTTTTGAGCCGATACAATCATTTTTTGTTATTTTTTCGATTTTTTTTTTCTGAGGGAACTCAAAAATTGATTTTGAAATTTTGGGTCCTAATTTCGACAACCACCAGCTGATTTCGCCCGCATTTAGAGTGGAAATCTACCTGAAAAGGATGTTTTCATTCCTTTTTTTCCTCAGATACCCAAAATGAGACCAAATACGACAACCCTACAGCCAAAACTCGCGGAGCTAAATCAGAAAAAACAAAATCGCATTCAAAAACAGATTACATAAGATAGCGTAGCCTGGTCGGAGATTAGGGACCCCAAACAATTTGACTTTGGTTGGAAAATTTTGTGCGTCTACCTCCAGTTTTTTCAAAAACGTTCATTTATCGAAATCCGACACCATGCCCCATCACAGATTCACATGATTATTTGGTAGAAGTATAAAAAATTATTTCATAATTTGAGATCAAAGAATACGTAAAAAAAATTTTCACCTATGCAATTTTGTTTCTTTCAATTTTCTCCCTCAATTTTGCCTGTAGGGTTGTGATTTTTGGTTTCTAATTGTTCATCTATGAAAAAGGAACATGAAAAAAAATTGTCGTGTAGATTGCGTTCATAGCGGCCGAAATCGACGGTATCGGTAGTCGAAATTAGGAAGCGGTCGAAGTTAGCGGCACTTTACCCTAACTACCTATTATTTTTTACGATTTCATTATTTTGTTTTTCAAAACTCCGTTGGTTCAACGACATAATTGGATTATTATAATTTTCGAAGAGAAAAAAACTTCATTGGTTTTAACTTAAGACTGAATTTTTGATTAAAATACTTGAGAACTGGTTTGGCTCCAGAAATTGGAATTTCAAGATTTACGTGCTAAAAAACGCCCCCCCGATTTTAAAACAGCGAAGGTCAGACATTAAATCCTTCTTGCGATTACCCTTGTGTCCAATAAAAAAAACACAAAAACATCCCTCACAAGGAGTATCCCAACTCATAGTAAATTTGAGCCCAAAACAAAAAAAAAATCGAAAGTACATCATAACAGGACCTCGTACCCAAAATTCAGATGCTGAAGTCATTTCTTCGATTTTTGGCGACAATTTTGACATTTCGAAATTATTAGGTAGGTACCTCATCGTCCTAAGAAATAATGAACTTTTATATTACGACGAAAAAAGCTGAAATTTGGTATAGAGACCTCTATTTTCGACCCCCCCCCCCCCAATCGATTGGAAGTGGTTTCGAAAACGTTTCGGCAGCCACTCAGACAATTTTGGAATTATCCAGCGCTGGAGAAAAGCCCATATGCATTCAGCACCTATTCGCATTTTTGAGTTCAAATTTGCATTTTGGGCAAGAAATTTTTCTGAAAAAAATTGAAAAATTCGCCTAATGCGCATTACAACGACGGTTAAAAGTTTGAAACTTGGTAGCATACCTTATTTCGACCTTCCTAATCGATTGGAAGCGGTTTCGCGGGATAATCTGCGATATAGGTGCTGAAATGGCATATGGACCATTTATAAGGGGGGGACCTTTTCTACCAGCGTGGGAAAATTTCAAAATTTTCTAGTGGCTCCGAAACGTGCACGAAAACGCTTCCAATCGATTGATCGGGAGGTCGGAAAAACAAAAAAATATGGTTTCTTACCAAATTTCAACTTTTTACCTCGGGGTATGCGCATAGGAGAATTTTTCAAATTTTTCCAGAAAAAATTCTGCTCGTCCAAAAATGTTAATTTGAAACTCAAAGTTTACGAATTTTGGGAAATTGTGTTTTTAATCTCCGATCCAAATAGGGCACAATAGGATAATTCGCGATATGAGGTGCTGAAGCGCATTTGGGCTAATTTATGGGCTTTTTCCAGCGCTGGAAAATTCCAAAATTTTCTGATGGCTCCAAAACGTCTCGAAAACCCTTCCAATCGATCCGAGAGGTCGAAAATGGCGTATATACCAAATTTAAGATTTTTTCGTTGATTAGATCAATTTTCATATTTCGCAGGGCGAAGGTAAATGTTGTTGAAATTTCAAAATTCGCCTAAATCGAGAAATGAACTTTCAGCACCTGAAATTTTGGGTACGGAGTCCTGGTTATGATGTTACTTTCGATTTTTTTTTGTTTCAGCTTAAAATTTTACTTTGAGTTGGGATACCTCCCTTGTCAGGACTAAACATGCACTAGCCTACCAAACACGCCAGTGTAGGTATCTTTGTACAATTGTGTACAACCTATATGTACATTAAATGAGAAATATTTATTATTCAAAATAACCATCACGTCGGGGCACATATCAATCAGTTCTATAACTGGTAATGGGACTTCTCTGAAGTAGTTAGGGTCACAAATATACAAAGATAGTGAACAGTACAGCAGTCATCGTGCTAGAATGCTTGTATATGCCCGTTGAATAACGTACATGGAAGAAATCTGCAAAAAATATCGTGCAATGTTAGGTTAAATACAATCTTAGTACCGATTTAGCCAGCAATTAGATACCTCACATGAAGCGAGAAACGAGGGCAATTAATTTACCAAAACTAATTGATCTCGTCCAGTCTATAGAACCTAACACACGTACCCGATAAATCCGCCAAATCCAGCTAAAAATGGTAACGTTGTCAATCCTCGTGCATGATCATCTGCAACGACATACACTTTCATTATTTTAATGATATAAATTGGAATATTTTGAATACTCACTAGATATTCGAAATTAGCTGCACACTTGTCGATGTTTTTAATCTCGAGCTTCCCAAGGGGGAACCTTATGAACTTTAAGGCTGAATAATCTAATTAGGCAATAAATACAATCAGATGCACTAAACCCGTTCGAAAACATCCAACAGTAAGCTCGACTAGGATTTTGTAACGCAGCCGAAGTATCTCAGCAATGACGGACACCGATGTATAGTTATCACGACAGCGACATGTCGTTTAGAGCTAGGTCTTGCGAGAGATTGCAGTCTGTCTATTCTATCGATTTCAGTTCGAGCGCTTAGGATTACTCGACGGGTGGGATTATGTATGTACAACGTTCGCGAACGATCGTCCCCGTAATGGAATTAATAAAAGACCTGTATTTAATACGGAATATAAATAATTTTCAAATTTAAAAAATGTAACTTTACATAAGTAGGTAGGTATACTAATATGTATGTAAGCACATTAAGCAGGTAAGTAAATCTGCACGGACTCAGATCGCACAAGCAAAATCGCTTTTGTAATCTATCACTCGAGCACACATTACACATGCGGAAGCGCAAGTGCGATCGAATTGCAAAAACTATACACTACTAACGTAAGTGTAGGTACAACTTTATAATAGGTACTCGTACAGGGCTATTCCATATCGACTTGAACAAAAAAATGAAGTTCGGGACTTCCGATTTCAATTTTTTTACCAGGTTCTCCTCGACGATCTATTCGCATACCACGATCAGTTCCCTTCTAACCTCAAGGGTGTGGGGGGGGGCTCGTAATTTTATGCAGTTGCGATTTTTTTCGCCAAATTACTCAACTTTGAAGATTCATATCTACAAGATCGGTTGTACTTGGGGGAAAAACTGTTTGCGGGGTTTTTGAAAGAGAATTGATGGAAGATTCAAAAACGATAATCAAATTTCGAAAAGCTCAAAGTTGAAACTTCGATGATGAAAGCTCACCTTTCATAATTAGTACAAATAAGATGAAAACTACCATTTGAAACGCCCCACTCTAAAAACTCTATTACAGTAAGCAGCCCTCTCACTCTTTTTTCAAACTATAGAGTTTTCAAGGTGGGATCTGTACACCAATGGGGGAACAAAGGCCCACAATTTTGATCAAAATTTCAAAAAATCGAAAAAGTAAATATTACCGTCGATTTTTTACTAATTCCCCCCCCCCCCCCCCCCCCCCGAAAACTCCTGGGTTCGAATATGCACTCAGTTTTTTCATCCGATCCCTATGAACCCCCTATTAGCACCTAGATATAATGTCAAAATTCAAAAAAATGAAAAATAACGTGTGACCAGTCATTTATTAGGTTTTTGAGGGCACTGAGATCGAATATCTGCTCATTTTTTGGATTTGACTTTTCAGTGTCTCCTAGCTCCCCAATTTTGGGGAAAGTATGTTGGAAAATGAAAATAGTACGTGACATATCGATTCTCACGAATTTGAAGGTGTATTAGAATTCGAATATCGACTAACTTTTTGATCCTTAAAATTGGGAGGCTAGGGGGCATTGAAGGGTCAAATTCAAAAAATAAGCAAATACTTGAAATCAGTGCCCTCAAAAACCTAACGAACAATAAGTCACACGTCATTTTTCATTTTTTTAAAATTTTGTGTCCTTTTCAAGGGAGCTAATTGGGGATTCAGAGGGGTTGGATGAAAAAACTGAGTATAATTATTCAAACTCAGATCTTCGAATTTCATAGTAGAAATCATGTGATATTTACTGTTTTCAGGCAATCATAGGAAATTTGGGAAGAAAAAAAGTGACTTTTAGTGACTTTTTTGTGCAAAAAGTGAGCAAAAAGTAACCAAAAAGTACCCAAAAGTAACCAAAAAATGTTTATATTTTTTTTGAGGGGGTTGTAGTTTTTTTGCAACGATTTCAAAGATAAATCAAACTGAAAATGGCGTAGAATAATTTCATTCAGGTTTATCAAAATTAAGTAACTTTTTAGTAATTTTATTCGAACAAGAAGTAGCCAAAAAGTAATTAAAAAATGAGCAAAAATGTAACCAAAAATTCAATTTTTTTAGATGGGGGGGGGGGAGAAATTTTTTTTGAAAGTGTCTGCAATCATTTTAAAGATATAAACTTGAAACGACGTGAATAATTTTATTAAATTCCTTCGTCAAACCTACCAAACAATAATAATTTCATTACGGTTGTAATACACATGTGTTGCCGAATTCTATATTGAAAATTCCAAAAATAATCCGGAATTCGTAAGAAGTTCCAGTTTTTTATTTCACCACCACTATAACCTAAAAAAAAAAAAATAGGGCTGAGAATTCAAAGAAAAAATGAGGGGAGGGGGTCAAAATTCAATGAAAAAATTAGTAATCCAAAGTCAAACTTTTTTCAGTGGCACTTTAGGAGGAGAGTATATACATACGTAATTAATTTAAGCTATACAAATTTGACGGGCCCCCCCAAAGAAAAAAAAAAAAAAACAAAAAAATTGAAAAATGACGAGGGTTTTTGGAATAAACAATTAATATATGACCCTATATATTAGGTATTACATAGGTATCTACTCTCTGAATCTTAATCAGTCAATTTTCGTAAAACTGTGCACTTTTGGAATCAGTGAGTTGAATTTATCTGAAAAATTGTGATATTTCATACTTGTTTGATGTTGATTTATTTTAGTCAAAAATTATTGATTTATTCTTAATTTTTTTTTTTTTTTTTTCTTTGTCAAATGGGGAATTGACTCAAATAGTATATTATGCAACAGGGAGATAAAGTGATTTTCGACGAATTTTGAGGTTATTTGCCCGAGCGAAGCGACGGGAAATAACTCAAAATCGTCGAAAATCATTTATCTCCCGAGTTGCATACGATATTTTTCATTGTAGAGGGAGTAAAAGATTGAGTTTGAGCACTCGAGCGATTCGACCGCGAGAGGGAGTAAAAGTAGAATTTTACTCCCTCTACAATGAAAAATCAATTACTTTACTGATTTAAAAAACAGAATTTTTTCAAATTTAGAAATAGAATTATTAAAATACTGCCCGAGCGAAAAACAAAGAGGGCAATTTTTTTTTTGAAAAATCATTATCAACTTTTTAATTGTTTTTCTTGAATAATTTTGAAAAATATCAAATTTTTACGTGCAAATTTGAATTTTTTGCGTTTAAATTTGAAAAAAAAAAAAAAAGCGACTTTGGGAGGAAAAAAAATGACATTTGTGACATTTGGATGAAAAAAAGTGACTTTTAGTGACCAAAGTCGAAAAAAGTGACCTGCTATGATGCCTGCTGTTTCAATTTTTTTTAAATTTTGGTAAAAAATTGTGGAACCCCGTACCCCCACAAGGATTTAGAGATCCTATCTTGAAAATTTGTAGGTTGAAAAATGGGTAAAAAGGGCTTTTCACTGTAATTTTTTCAGATTTCTAAAGGGTAGCTTCATCATTTGGTTTTTATCAGTTAAGCTCTTCATCATCAAAGTTCAACTTTGGAGCTTTTCAAAGTGTGATCATCGTTTTTTGAATCTTCTATCCATTTTCTATCAAAACCTTGCAAACAGTTTTCCCCCAAGTACCAGGATTTCGAGATATGAGCCTTCAAAGTTGGGTAATTTTGTAAAAAAATGCAATTGCATAAAAATTACGAGGCCCACCCCCAGTTTGTTCCCTAGAGAGTTAGAAGGGAAATGATCGTGGTTAGGTATGTAAATAGACAATAGACCATCAAAAGGACTTCGTACAAAAAATAAGCGAAATCGAAATACTCGACTTTCATTTTTGGTTCAAATTGGGATATAGGTACTTAATATACCTGTTTCTATCTATTTGCACACAAATGCACAGGTAGGTAAGTAAGTACATTACATATCAGAGCACTGGACACGACTCACCTACAACATTAATGACGGCAAATACGACTATAAACGGCCTCCTTCGACCATACCGCAACCGACATCGATCACTTAATGAACCCATAATGGGCGACAGGAAAATCCTATAATGGGCGAGATGCCCAAACCATCGTCATTTGTTGGTAATTCACACCCAGCTCAACAGTATAGGCGATACGAACGCCGTCAATGCCTGCGTAAGTGAATTCTATGCCCATAATGGCAAATAAAGACAGTCTTATCATTTCCCATAGTGATTTTCTTCTGCAAAAAATAAAAATAAAAATAAAAATTATAAATATTTCGTCATACGAAAATTAATTTTCCTTTCAGTACGAATAAAATTAGCATAAAAATTCACGCGAATGAGACTTGATATTTACCTACAATTAATCAACTTATTTATCACGTAAACATATTTTCAACTTTCATTCAATATTGAATTCCGCGTAGGTATAGGTAAGTATTACTTTTGAAAACACAACAATCTGACAAAAGTTGTTTTCCCTCGCACGTTATCTTAAATACCGTAGGTTAGTACACTTATAGCTTAGGTACTTAAAACTACGAATAAACTATCAATGAATCCTGGATTCAGTAATTCAATTCACGAGCGAAAATGAATTTTTTTATTCACACTACGAGGATAAGTATTAAGTACCTATTTATTGAAAAAAATTATTCTCAATTATTTTCGTCGAATCGCTCGTACGTACCAACATAATCACACGAAAGTTTATAATTTTTTCATTAAAAATTAAGAGCAATCGAATATTTTTATAGACATGTTTCGAGCGAAAACGGATAATATGAAATTATAAGACTTCGAAGCCACACTAAGTCTTTTGATAGATAGACGTAACGACTGTAATTCAAGCATCGGAGGGAGTAGAGATTTACCGATGCTCCAAAATATCTTTTCGTAGGTGTAAAGTTTGGAACAAAAATTCATTGGAACTTATCTAATCAATAATTAAAACCAACTATGAAGTGTTCCCAAATTTTATTCTTTCTCCTTCTAACGTTTTTTTCATTTTTTTCCTACATGAGGGTTAGCTCTCTCCTCCTTCCTCTTGAAAAATTGTCAATTTGATCAATTTGAAGTTGATAAAAATTTTCGACTTACAGCAAATCTCAATTATATTATAGGTATTTTGAACTTGGACGATTCCTCTCCCTTTTACAAAATAATTTTCTAATCGGTAACCTCGGCCCCCATGGGTGTATTGGATTCTTTTATGCCTCTTCCATTTTCATTAGAAGTTCAATAATTCGTCAAATATGAATTTTTAAACAATCGAATTTTATTCCTTCATACATAATTATGCACAATTACCTATACACAGGTAAGTACCTACAGTCATTAAAAATTGGAATAAATTTAACCGAATACATTTTTTCGGCGAACAACTTTCTTCCTTGCCATGAAATTCTTTCAAGTATTCAACCTGTTTATTCGCAGATGAATCAATGGAGCACTAGACTACTGTTCAAGTTCATTTTACATAACGTGGCGTAATTCAATACCCACGTTATAGACTAAGATCAATGTAAGAAAATACGAGTATAGTTGTGAGAGGTAGGGTGAGCCGGTTGTGTTGGACTTCCTCCTTTCAACATGAGTATACTGGACACATGACACAGGAACAATGCGTGCAGTATAATATATTTAACTTTAATTACACATTCAACTTTAGGGGTAACACGTTATGCACATTTACGGATTTGGATATACACTTTCAACTTTAATATGACACATTTAACTGAGTACGAGTAGGACGTCTACGTGGTTACGGAGACATACAGCTACTGAAGTTCTCATTGCCTCGCGATGTCTGTCACATCGGCGAGGCACACGAATTGCTGACACAGAGATATTCTCTTTCTCTCTCGCACCTAATGTCTCTCTCACACTTGCACACGTCACTCTCCTTATGTGGGAGTCGACGGGCCATGTCCACCTCTCACACATGCCCCCTTAGGCTTTGCCGGGATGAAGCCACACCGTAAGCCCGAGGAAAGTCTGAGTAAAGAGAGAGACGGACCCCTCGACCCCTCGACCCCCCTGCCCCTCGGATTTTTCACGGGGAGAAGGTGATGGGTGCAAGTGAGAGTTGGGGGGAAATTGTTCCGCAATTTGCTAACGAAATTTTTCGGTAGCGTCAGTGTCTATTGAGAGAAATTTTATGTTTTGGAAAGAAACTCTTTGCAAAACTCCGGATCCATTTCTAGATAGAGGCAAAATTTGCGTCTTTGGATCATTTGTGTCGCGTGTGTAGTACTCTGATGTGAGTGATCATACTTCAGTAGAAACTGTCTGTGGGAGAAAAGTGTGAGGAAATTTGTCGGAAGGATTTTGAGAGGTAGTAGATACACAAGTCTCTGGACTGTGTGAGCGATTTGCACTATTTAGTACTTGCAGAGAGGAATCATACCAAACCGCTAGCGGTTGCTAGGGAAGATCAGTGTACTCACTGAATTTGCTGTTGATTACTTTCTGATGATTGCACGGCGTTTTTGTCGGCAAGTTGCGGACGTATAACGGCGTAATCGTTACTGATGAAACAAGGTTGTTGATCAGTGTTGCTCTTACCATACTCATTACAATTACGACCATGGAGCAATAACGAGGTGAAGTTTGCCAAAAATTTATCTACAAGTGACTTAGTTTCAATTTCGCCAACACAAATCACAAAGAATTGCAATATCTATTTTATCTTTTGGATGGATTATTTTCTGGGCTATGAAGTAAATTTGGAAAAATTGGTGGTTATGGAATGGAAGGTTATTTCACATTTAAAAATGCACAAATAAAATGCCACTTCAAAAGTTGAAGTGATATGGTTATGTAAATATGGTGGCAAATTACTTGATTAAAAATATATATAATATTGGTTAAGTAATATGGGGGAATAATCAAAAAAATTGGGAATACAATAGGGTATGGGAATGAATTTTGATTTGTGGGAATGGGCTTAAATCTAAATTAAATACTATGGGGGAATGATCGAAAAAATGGGATACAAAATGGGTACGGACTGGGTTAATTTTCTCGGTCTTCCTCATTGGGATGTTATTTATTATAACTTATAATGATAAATGAATTGAATATATTTTCTTATAATGATAAATAAATATATTGCTTATAATGATAGGGGGTGGGGGATAAGGAAGACACATTGGGGAAAGTCACAATCGTTTGCTTAAAAATTAAAAGTGCAAAAAAGTTTTATGTGATATTTACAGGATTCTTTGCATCATGACTGCATTGTAGTTGGATGTACTATGGTCGACAAAAAACTGATGGTACATGGAACCATAATGTGGATTCGACGAATGCGTGATGATATAGTATACGGTGGATATCGTGTGTGAGATGGTAAGGGTTTTTTAGCGTGCGCTAACCTGGACACTGCGTCGTTGATGAAAGACAGCCGGTGGGTTTTTTCTTAGGGCGCTTACCCAAACCACTATCACTGCTGATACTTGCAATACAACTTTTCTATAATAACACTCAAAATAGTCATTAAACATGTGCCCTTAAAATTGATTAAATTTTATAAATTTAATAAGATCACTGTTTCTTGGTGTTACTTTTCCAAATAAATGAGGTTCAGGTATTTGTGTGGGTTCTTTAAGCGGCTAAATCAGGCGCTAGAGTACTCTGTTACCCACACTGGATGATGTTGGTCGAAGCACCAAAAAACAATGCGCTGGGGTGGTGTTCCAGGTCTACTTACTCCATGTTATCCAAAAATTGAGAGCTATAGTGAGAAAGCGTAAGATTATAACAAGAGATGTTAGGTGCAGGTATTTTTTGTGCCCCGTGTTGGCACATTGCTAATTAGGCAGATTGATAATACCATGCAAAGCATTTTGTATACTAAGATTATTCGTAGGCTCTTATTGTTACCTTTGGTTTCTAGCTTTCATCGGACCTAGGTCCGTGGTCATGATGGTCGGTAGATGGTGTCAAAGTTGGTAAGCTGTTGTATTAAATTAGCCTGCTTTAGCAAAATACTCCCCCGCCTATCCGGGATGCAATCCGCCATGCATCACCACAGAATTTTAGGCATGAGAAAGAATAACGGTCCAGACTCAGCAGTGAAATGCGTCCTCTGTGTGAGCAATTGGAATACCCGTTGAGGTATACAGCTCAGATCACCACACAGATGTTCCATTTTTACCCACAAAATCCAGACCTGATTATTGGTTCCTCTCAACCAATTTCTGAAATTTCGCAAAAGGTGAATGCAACCCCAAGCAAGCGGTTAAAGCTTGCCAGCATTAAGCTAATTAACACAACAGTGTTTTTTTGTCATAATCGTGTAGTTTTCCTCGTTTGCTAACAAAGGGAGAGACATGTTCGGTCGTAGGGCATATATGCCCCTGTCGGTGACACAGTTGGTGTTAGTAGTAGGATGCAAGTTTGACCAAACCTGTGTTGGGCACTCGTGAGGCGTGGGGTACCAGAGAGTTGACCATGTAAGTAGGTTCTACGTACATAGTTGTTTCCCCGATACCCACTTGCCTTTGCAGGATCCCGCATGGATGTTAGTAGCTGTATTTGTGTATTACCAGGGGGTTGATTACGTAGGTAGAATCTACGTACGTATTTGTTTCAATTGCCCCAGTAAGACTTTTTGAAAAATACAGAGCTGAAGTACCCAAAGGTCGTTTTCACATCCTACCTTCTAGTCACAGTCTAGATAGGTTGTGCCTACTTAATTGAAATACAGCGCCGGAGATTTCTCGGGCAGTTGTATGTAACCAAGTAGGTACGTTGACGTAATTCGGTATGCGTCTGAAATTCAGAGGCTGTCCAAATGTAAATTACTTGAATTTCAAGGAAAAATTTGGTTTTTTTCTGCACGATTTATTGGTTACCTAGGTAAGCAATTTCAATCTTTTGAATAGAAAAGTGCTGCATTTTCAAAATGGAGCTTTGGTCAGTGCCCCCTGTTGAGGCATGGCAGTCTGATAGGTATTTCTGGTAGGTCTCATGAATATAATCAGCCTATTTGCAGGGTGATTTCTCTGAGTCAACGGCGGTTGTTTTGTGCCCCAGGGAGTTGATTTTGTAGGTGAAGTTCACGTACATATGCAATCTCCCTTGAGCATAAGCACCTGGGTTTGCGGTTGATATCTCAAAGTGATGGTAGGTAATAGCCAGTAGTTGACAACGTAGGTATAAAATACGTACGTTGTTCAACAGTTTGGGTATTTTTCCCTACATACCAGATCAGACTTTGTTTATATGCCCCAGCAGGTGGGGTTTTTGCGATGATGGTGTTGTTGTTTTGACGAGTTGTAGCCGTTGGTTCCAGAATGTATGGGCTATTTTCGGAGAATTTTGTATTGCTGATTGTTGTCCAGAAAAGTGTTTCTTTTTTCTTGATTTTGGAGGCCTGAAGTAGGTGGAGCTTCATACAAGCGTTTCAAAGGTCCTGTACATCGAGGATTGTGGGCGATCTCTCTGAATTTCTTCAATTCTTGTTGAAAAGACTCGATGATTTCGTTGTAAATCCTAGCTGCAACAAAGTATTTCTGATTCGTTTCAGAATAGTTGAATTTCAACACATCTGGGATGAGGTTGGAGTTCTCATCAGTCGCAGGTCTTTCGTACGAGTTGTCAGATAAATTTTGAACAACTTCACATCGCAACAAATGTTGGGATGGACTACGCCAGATGGTTACTCTGTCGTCTTGTGCAAGTTTTGCATACATATGCTTAAAAGCGATGCTTTAAGCTGACAGGTTTTTCACCAGTTTTTCTTGGTTTTATAACTGGGAATACAACTATGATGTTCTTAATGTGCTTGAAGCATAAGAGGTTTAGCACACGGTTCAAATCTTTTTCAATGCACTCAAAGGGTTTTTTGGAATAATTGATCTCTAGTTGGCCAAGAGATATGATGACTTTATTTTTCGGAATGTTGACTCTTTTCAGCTCTTGGTAAAGATCATCCAAGCTGATTTGGTCTCTCAGGTATTTAGGTAGGTTTCCAATCCTACCGATCTCACATCGTTTGAGGTAGTGCACCAACCCATCTCCGATGAATTCGAAGTCGGAAAAGTTGTCCAATCCTTGGGCCATGGTATCAATAGGAAAGCGAGGTTCGCGTTCTTTTTGTTTCCCAGTGGTTTTTTCTGCAATTTTTGATGTACATGGGAAAGATTTTTCCAGCGACTCCGAAATATGTTCAATTTCATCGATGTTGTTGACGTCGTAGGGTATATCACCTTCAGTAATTTCCTGCCCTTTGGTGGAAGGCATATTGCGTTCATCTAAAGGGTCAGGTAGTTTTCTAAGACGTATTTTGCGATGAACATCTGAACTATCAGGTGTGTCGGCAAATTCCTTAATTCGGCGAATGAAGGAAATGATGTTGTTTTTATCGTCATGCGGTATTCGGATCTGCATTTTAGTAGGCAATTTTGCGTACATGCTGGCAATGATCCATTCGCTTGAGATATTTTGAATTTTTTCCAAAGTATGATACCATTGCAAGAATATTATTCCAAGGTTTTGACCATCTGTTGCTGCGACCACATTCCGTTGGAAATGTGTGAGCGCACGTTGTTGATGTTATCGGAGACCAAAAATGAGCCAAAAATTTTTCTTTCAATTTTTTAGTATTCCTTTTGGTATGATTGTAGGTTTTTCCAATCATACTCCATTTCGATGAGTGCCAGGAATAGGTAACATTTTTGCCCTTCTGGCATCCCTATTCCCTCGACGTAGTTTTCGAACAAAGTTAAGAACCAGTGTGGATGGAAAATGTTGGACTCGTTGTAGAATATGCCGTATGCTTTCATTGCATCTACATCTAGCGGCAGAGTCTTTCGTTTTATACCTCCCCAGGAATTACAATTTTGACTCTTTTCAACTTGACCTACTTTCTCAAAAAGATCGATAACAGCCTTCGATGTCGTTAAGGTACGATTCCCATTAGCATCAAGTTGCTTTTGAAATTGGGTCGTAGCTTCTAGGATTTTATTTTCACAAAATGAGTGAAAATCCCTTGGAATTTCAGCTTGTTTTTGTTCTATTGCTTTAATTTTTCGGATATTTTCAAAAGTATATTTTTTAATTTCTTCATTAAAAGTATGGATCGTTTTTTCCAATTTTGAGGTCGAATTTGGCGTTGAATCCATATTGGTCCTTAAAAGGTTGAGTTTTTCTGCAGTTTTTTCCAAATTGTTGTCAATTTTATTCATTCTGGATGCTACACTGGGTTGAAAATCGTCAGCTTCGGGTGGGGCGGGTTGGGAAACAGTACCCAAATTTGGTAACGATGCTGATTTGTAGGCGGGAGCTTACTCTGGCCTGGCGGGAAATGTTTCCGGCCTTGAAGGGATCTCCGAGATCGCATCGAACCAAATTGTTGGTGATTTGCCCCTGTTTTTTCCTTTTAACTCGACAGGTGGCGAGTTTGCTACTTTTTTGCTCATTTTAGTAGCAATGTCGAATTCCAGGTATACCTGAGTATCAAATTCAACAGGTATTTCAGTCGCAGATAATTTAGAATAATTCCTGAATCAAATTACTGTGATGAATTGCCAATTTCGATCTTTCAATTATTTAGTGGCTTAAAAAACGACTTCGTTTCAACCTGGGAGCAGCGTCAGGTTGTAGCGTAAATGATTCAGATAATTCTAAATTAAATTGAGGCGATTATCGCGTCAATACATCGTTGCTGGAATGTTTCAATCGCGAACGGCGGTATAGACCAGGCAAATTGATGATCGTTGCAATAATTATTGCCAGGCGACGATGGTGATCGCGTCGTTGGAATGTGAGACGTTTGAAACAAGGAGTCAGCAAAACGTCTGTACGTAACTCGCCTGGGAACGGATGTTCTGTCGACCAGCGTGAGCCGGTTGTGTTGGACTTCCTCCTTTCAACATGAGTATACTGGACACATGACACAGGAACAATGCGTGCAGTATAATATATTTAACTTTAATTACACATTCAACTTTAGGGGTAACACGTTATGCACATTTACGGATTTGGATATACACTTTCAACTTTAATATGACACATTTAACTGAGTACGAGTAGGACGTCTACGTGGTTACGGAGACATACAGCTACTGAAGTTCTCATTGCCTCGCGATGTCTGTCACATCGGCGAGGCACACGAATTGCTGACACAGAGATATTCTCTTTCTCTCTCGCACCTAATGTCTCTCTCACACTTGCACACGTCACTCTCCTTATGTGGGAGTCGACGGGCCATGTCCACCTCTCACATAGTGATTCGAATAGGATGTAACTGTGTCCCTTCGGTGTTGAATTTCAATCTTAATCAGACCGGTACTCGGCTTCCTCGAAGGCAAAAACTAACGACTCGTTAATTTATTTGAGCATAATCAAGTATTGAATAAAAATGCCATTTACTCTTATTAAAAATAGATGCCTACCTAATTCGAGCACAGTCGCGTAGCGAAGAAATGTTTGCTCGATGATTCATAAATTTTCGCCCTCCCCTCCACAAAAAAGTATTGCGATAATTTTTAGAGGGTGCTTCCAGTGCCTCCAGTGGCATCGGAGGGTTTTTGTAGGAGAATGCAAAGTGAGTGCCTAAGGAGACTTGGAATACCAAAAGGATTTTAGGAAGGGTAAAATAGGAGCCTTCTTTCGTACTGTCGCCTCAAATAGTTCATATAATTGTGAGTTAGTTCATGCTCTAGCGAAGCAGGGGCGAAGCATTGAAAGAAATGGATTTAATGCTAAAAAAAAAAATCATTTTCTTGTGTTTTAATGCTTTAAAAATTCCTATATCCTATGTAATTTGGAAGGAGAATACATTTAATACATTCCAACCCGACTGCCGATGGGGGGGGGGGAGCAATGCATCTCTTGTATCATACTTTCCGACGCCCCTGGGAGCTTTGATTAAAAATAATGTTGAACATACTTCGATTCTTCATTCACCAAGGTACTTGGATCGTAGATATTGCAAAAAAATGCATTGAAAATAAATGAATGAATGGGTAAGATTTTTCTAGCAGAAAATTGGCGCCAAGAAATTCTCTGGGTACTGTTTTTTTTTTTTGGGGGGGGGGGTGCCATTTAACTGCACGACAAGAAGTAGGAAACTAACGACGAAATAATGGAACAAACGACGAAAGAAAGTTTTCACATTAAAACAAAAGATCGAACGACAGAAAATACGATAGCATGTCGAAATAATATATTCTAGCGATGAAACAAAAAAATTCACAGCGAAAAAATTTAATGAACAATAAAAATAATTTTCGAACGACTATACTTTCGTAACGACAGATAAAATGAAATCCACGACGAAATTAAAATGAAATTTACGACGACATTTTACCAAAAAAAAAAACATTGTAAACACTACGTCCATGTCAAAATTAGTTTCAGGACACCATGTCCAGCTGAGTTTTTCGAGGTATTACGTCTAAATTGAAGTATTTGGAACATCCAGATGGAAAGTTTTTGGACATTGCGTCCATATTCAGGGTTTTGAGACTCCATGTCCATTGTCCATTCCCAAAATTAGTTTTAGGACACTATGTCCCAATTCAATTTTTCAAGATAATAAGTACTTCTAAATTGAGGAATTCGAGACGTCTAAATTTGAAGTTTTGGGACAATATATCCATGTAAAAATTAGTTTTAGGACAATATATGTCCCGGTCAAGTATTTTGGGGTATTATTTCTAAATTGAGGTATTTTGGATGCCCAAATTAAAAGTTTTTGGGATATTATGTCCAGATTGAGGATTTTAGGTCACTGTGTCCATGTCAAAATCAGTTTCAGGACACTATGTCCCAGTTATTCAGAATGGGACTTTTGGAACACTACGTCTATGTCCAAATTAGTTTTAAAACTTTTAGGTACATATCTCGTCTTGCAAAACTTTATTTTGTCGTGAAAACATTATTTTGTTGTGGAAAGAATTATTTTTATCTTGAAATTATCGTTCATTCACATTAAATCGTCGTTCATAGTTCGTCGTGCAATCGCCCCTTTTTTTGTCGTGCAGTTTTATATTCCCTTTTTTTTGCAGGGCCGTGAGGGGGGTATTTACAGTGTATTTTTTCAGAGGGAATGATATCTAATTTCTTTAGATTTTCTTGCTTTCGATATTTTTAATCTTCAAAAAATAATTGCAACAAGAAAGAAAATATAATAGTCCACGAAACCTTGCAAAAAATACCTGGGATTTCTTTTATTTTTCTCCAATGTTTGGAAGGTTTGGTCATTTTCGGCCATTTTTTGAAAACGTATACCCTAAAAAAAGTCAAACATGGGGGGGGGGATTTTTTGCTGCATTTGTGGATCACAGAAAAAAAAAATTCCGAAACTATGCGAAGGCGAAATTTTATTTCAGAAATCTAGATTCAAACGATTTTTTAAAAATGCATAAAAGACCCTCATCCTTGAATAATGGAGATGATTTAAATATTATGCGTCCGGTAAGTAATTCACCCCTCCCTACTCCTCTGATCAAGCACTTCAATTTTTTGAGTGAAATTTCAATTTTTTCCAAAATTATGTCTTATTTTACTACTCACCGCTCAAAAAGTAGTGGAAAATTTCCAACATATATTACGATGTATCCAGTCGTTCGGTAGATTCAACAATTAGCTTCATCGTTCATACCCACCACTCGACAACTTTCTACATACAAAACACGCGCCTCTACCTCACATTCACGAAAAAAAAAATAAAACAAAATCACGCATATCCATTAACAATAAATTATAGGTAAGTACTTATGTTGGATGATAAAGCTGAAGCATCGCAACGATAACATCTATATCCTAATTCACTAGGGTATGCGAGGCAAAAAAAATAGAGGATAACTTGTTACTAAATATCTACTTACAAGAAATTCCCACCTAGACCGACGCTACGTAAGCGATAAATCGGCACACACGAGTGATTCAATCGTGTCTATTTTTTATCTGAATGAATTTTCTGGTAAATTTAAAATTAAAATGTACGTGAGCGGTATCGATATAAGCCGGCTCGGCGTAAATATGTACCTGTAAATATGGCTGTATTCGTCTTCGTCGGTGAACAAATTGAGTTTTTTTCTAATCTGAACGTAATTTTTAATTGATCCCATCGATATTAACACGTTGCTTTTTCACGTTATCATGTACCAATCGGGTGAATTTCGCGCTAGATAAAATTTACAGCATGGTCCAATGACAATTTTTCAAACTGAAACAAAGTTAAATACCTATTTATACCTATCCTACTTAATTAGGTACCTATTATCTACTTATCTAAGCACCGTTATCTATAATGGCATAGACTAGTTGACAATAAGTCTTTACTTTTTTGCCTATATTTTTTTTTTCATTAAAAAATCATATGAATTATGAAGGTCTCGAAAAAATTGTCGAGTGGATATTTTTTCAAAAAAATTCTAGTTACCTACTCACAGCTTATCTCCTACTATCACGAGTGAAAAAAATATCCGCATTGAAATATTCCCAATTAAATAGTTCAAATATATTTTTGCTGGAAAATTTTTCTAGAAGACCGAAATTTTTGATGTGTGGGAGGGGGGTGGGCCTGTATGTAACGGGGAGTGGGACGAAAATAGTCGTGATATAACTCACCGAATAGGAAATTTAATTCTGAATACTTTTTGTTATTTACAAATTTTACTCATCTGAGAAACTTTTCGGTAAAAATGAAAAAAACGTGATTTTTATGATTTTTTGAAATACTTTTTCAAATTTGAGGGGCACCGGTGGCCCCAAATTGGATTTTCTATAGAAAGTAATTTGTAGCTGAGATGTTGAGGGACAACTTTTGTGGGAAATTATTTTCACTAGAACCCATAGGAGGAGCGTTACAGGCGTTTTTAAGAAATGGGGTGGACCCTCGAAAAAGGGGGAGGGGTAAGAAAAGGCATCTGGGCTAAATTTGTTTGTTGTAATGTCTAGAACACGAATCAATCATAAAATTGCTTTTTACAGCTTAGTCGAGCAGATGTGTTTTTTCGTGAAATTCAGACCCTACTAATAGGTATTTGGCAATAAAACCTTCATTAAAAAAGTTTCACCAAATTAAATAAGTTAATTACTTTTTATAGGTACGTGATTAGCGCATTATTAATTTATTAAAGTTTATATCCGGACCGCGCGAATCATTTCAGTCGTTCAGCGTTCAACTCTTTTTTACGTCTTATCACCAACTGAAAGAGGGAAACTGGAGAGTGATGAAATAAACAATTTCGAATTTCGTTCTCGGTTGTATTCTACACGGTTGAATTTGCTCAAATTATTGAATATTATTCATAATCATGTGCAAATTCAACCGTTCAGAATACAACCGACAACGAAATTCGAAATTGTTTATTTCATCACTCTCCAGTTTCCCTCTTTCAGTTGGTGATAAGACGTAAAAAAGAGTTGAACGCTGAACGACTGAAATGATTCGCGCGGTCCGGATTGTACTTGGGTATGATATGGCAGATAACGTTTAAAAATAATAATCGAATCACACACTTCGATGCAAATTTTCGTCGAAATTTTCATATTTTTCTCAATTTTTATTCCCTAAAGTTATTTGTATCAAACTATAGAGGTACCTGCTGAAATCTTTGGCCAGGAAATGTAGTCATACTTAGCACATTTTTTACTAGGAAAATAACCCATAGTATTACACTTGTTACAAAAATAGAAAATATATAGCTATGCACCGACTTACCTTGATTTAGTGAATAATTAAACAAGTCACTCGAGTGATAAAACTTGCATGTGCCAACACTATTGAGCACGATTAAAACTAGAAAAAATGAATTCTTAATAAATTCAAGTAAAATGAAACATCACTCGAAAACAAAGAAAACTCGATCTCAATTCGCGTATAATTAGGTAAACAGTAATTAACAAAAACAAAAATTTACTAGCCGCACTGCACTTGGGAACGTTTCAATGTACAAACGAAAACAAACTGAAACTGATTACGAAAATGAAATACGACGAGTATTATAAAATCAATCCGACAACATTCTTCTGTGTAAAGCTGTCCACGAGCAGTGCTGAGAACACGAGGATACCGGTTTGATAATTTTTAGTGCAGGTAATATGTAGTGAATATGGAATATCTATTTTTATGTTGCGCCAAGAAAGCAAACTGGTTTTCTCGTTTATTCTCAAAATAAAAATAATGGAAGAAATATGTTATTGTAAACACTGCCTGAACTGTACGAGACGACTAGACTTGCTACCGCAATGCATAAAAAGTCCGCATTCTACTCCGTAGATGAAATTACTTCCGAGTTTTCAATGAAGATATCGTTGAAGGCTGGAACGACAGCTTGAGCTTATTCGTGAATCGACTAACCAAAGAACAAATTTTGAAAGAGCATGTTCAAAATTCAAAGTCCACTTTTCAGCTGTCCAAGTTGATTTTTTTCATTTTTAAAAAAGGGTACCCCCGGTTAAGATAAGTGAATCGGCCTAAGAGCTACTTTTTGAAACTGACCATCAGACATTATTAGGGACCCCAAAAAATAATTTTAGGCCGTATTTTCAACCCCCCACCACACTCCCCTTCACCACTCCCATGTCGAATTTTCGTCAAAAAATCATATCTCGGAACCTACTGAACCAAAAATTCTGAAATTGATGTGGTGTATACGGGGAGTGGTGACCAACTTTTGAAAATTTTTTCAGATTTTTTTGCACCGCCTTTTAGCCAAAATCCCACTTTGAAAACTTAAAATCGCTCTAATTTCGAAACTAAAAGAAAAGACATACATTTTTTCTTTTTGGCACAAATATAGTCCTACCTTGGTACAATATAATGATATTTTTTCAGATTATTAGCGTTGGGAGAACAGACGAAAAAATGCGGTTTTCTATTCAAAAATGCTCATTTCGTCATTCACGCATCCAAAAATTTTGAAATTATTTATATAGTATAATGGGGAAAGGTAACAAATTTTTGAGAATTTTTTATGATTTTTTTTTTGCAATGCTTTCCAGCCAAAAACCCACCCTCAAACTTTTAAAGTTGCTCCAATTCCAAAACTATAAGGCAAACATTCGTTCTACTTTTTAAAACTAACCACCACACATAATTAAGGACTCCAAAAAATCTTAGGATGCATATTCCACCTCCCATCTCACTCCGTTTCACCCCCATCCTCCCAATATTTAATTTTGTCAAAAAATCCCATTTTGGTACCTCAATGAACCAAAATTTTGAAATTAATTTGTATTGTATATGAAGAATGGTAATTGGTAACCAACTTTGAAAAATTTTCAGATTTTTTTGCACCACCTTTTAGTCAAAACCCCACTCAATAAATTTAAAGTCGTTGAAATTTATATGGTAAGGTATGAACAGTGAGAGGAACAAAGTTTTGAGAATTTTTCAGAGAATTTTTGGTTCATTAGGTTCCGAAATAAGATTTTTTGACGAAAATTCGACATTTTGGGGGGTGGGGGTGAAGAGGAGTGAGGTGGAGGGTTGAAAATACGGCCTAAAATTATTTTTTGGGGTCCCTAATAATGTCTGATGGTCAGTTTCAAAAAGTAGCTCTTAGGCCGATTCACCTATCTTAACCGGGGGGTACCCTATAATAATTGCTCAGGAGGTAAGTAAGTACTGTAAGTATGGAATAAAAATACAAAGATTAGAATATCTGAAAATATGTTCTTCGATTGCGACAATTTTCCAAATTTGTAGTGTTTTAGTTGTTTCAGAAAACCATGAATGAGCTTCAGATTGCAGAGGACCCGGCGCGAGAAAATTTGGGCCCCCCCCCCCCCCCCCAAGAGAAAAATGTCGAAAATAGATTCGCCTATTGCGCATACATCGAGGTAAAAAGTTGAAACTTGGGAGATCCCCTATTTTCGACCTCCCGAATCGAATGGAAGCCGTTTCGAGACGTTTCGAAGCTACCAGAAAATTTTCGAATTTACCAGCACAAAAAAAACTCTTGTCAAAAAGGGAATATTGAATCAAGTTTCGAATTTGGAAAAAATTTTGGGGTTTTTAACGATCAAATATGTCCCAATTTAGAAATCCGCATTTAAAGTGCCAACTCGGGGTTTTTT